>PVHP010039987.1:0-16076 GCA_004024765.1 Zapus hudsonius | reverse complement strand
TTGGAAGACTCCATACACACCCATGTCGACTCTCAGAGGCTGGAGATGCCGATGCAGTGTGAAGAGAGGGTGAAGCAAAGGGTGACAAAGCCGAGTCACCGAGGAGGACACAGAGCAGATAGAAGGTGGCAGAAAGGGCCTCTGGAGAAGAGCCGGGTTTGGGGGGGAACCAGCCCACAATGAGGCCGCAAGCAAGCCCATGGGAGCTCCTGCCCAAAAGAGGGAGGAGTGTGGAGGGAAACACCACGACCTGTCTAGTCAGTGTGGCAGCAGCCTCAGGAGAGCCAGGACAGGAGCCAGAACTGGCAGCCACCTCCCCCATGCAGCCCACCAACCTCCACAGGCAGCTGAAGCAGGGCGGGAAGACCCAGGCCTGATCAAGAACCTGAGCACCCTGAAGCCCCTCACCATCATAAAGGAGGTCCTGCAGGAGGAGAATGACAGACGCCCTCAGGACCCATTGTGAAGGCCCTGGAGACCCCCTTGGTCTTCCTGTCAGAGAAGCAGCTGGAGGAGCTGAAGAAGGCCAAGGCCAGAGGAGCCATCCACAAGGCTCTCAGCACTTCTGCCAGAGGCGCCACCGAGGGAGCCAGCAGCTCCAGGAGGCATTGGGACAGCAGGACCCAGAAGGGCACAAGGTGGAGGCCACCAGGGAACATCTGGAGAAGCAGGTGCCAGGAGGAGCAGTGGCTCCTGGAAACCATGACCAGGGGAGGCAAAGCCTCCAGGAGCCAAGAGAGAGGAGCAGCCGGGGCCCAGACAGCAGGGCTGTTCCCTGGGCACCAAGTCCCAGCAAACCCAGGGGACGAGGAGAACTGAGATCCACTCCTGGGCACTATGCAGACAGGACAGGCTGCTGTACCGCCCAGGAGTAGAGACCCCACAGTGGGCAGAGAGGGGCTGAACCTCCCAGGGAGGAGCCTACCTGGCCGAGGGTCTCTGATCTAGACTGGGATTTGCAAATGGGTAATGTGATGGTTCAGGCAGGCTCCATAGAGCCCCCTCCCCTTGAGTGGGAGGTGTCTAGCTAGAGCTAAAACCTAGGAGCTGAAACTGATTGTTCAGGTATGAACCAACCACCTGTCTTCCTGCCCACCTAGGGATACTCACTGAACAGGTAATCCTGTCTCTCATCCTCACATGGCAGGCCAGCAGAAGGACCTCTGAAATCCCAGAGATTGGTTAAGGCCCCCACCACAGCCTAATATCTGTGGTGGTGGTGGTGGTGGGGGCTAGGGGTTCTTTCCCACTTGAAACTTTCCTTCTCATGATGGGAACCCCCTGATACCTTTCCTTCTTCTGTTTGTTTGACTGACCAGCCGAGATTTTACTAAAACGTCTCCCACGTTTTTCTCCCCACACTGGTGGCTGGATCTTTGTTACGCCCCATGTTCCCTTAAATAATAAAGTCTCCCACTATACCTTAATATCTTGTTGTCTATGAGTTTAATTCTTTAAATTTGTAGACAAGAACTCAGATACTCCTTAAATTTTGGGGTACGTTGGAATTTTTGCTGGGCATTATCTAAATTGTAATCCTCAGCTCACCCCACTACAGTAAGCCACTGGTCTAGTCCAGTTTTTTTTTTTTTTTTTGTGTGTGTGTGTGTGTAATGGTCAATGTACAGTAACTTTAGGAGTCTCTGTACACTGAAAACTGAAACCTTTCAAAATACATAACTTTGAAGTCCCTTCCTTCTATTTCTCCAGGATTTTTCCAAATTCTACAACTATGAAAACCCCCCAAGTCATACTGTCTAGGTAGTTGTAGGTCACCTACACTCTTCAAAGTGCCTTATGTAATTTAAACTTCTCATTGTCACTGCAGTCTCCTAGGGGCAGGAAGGACACTGTCATTTGGGGAGATGGAATCTTTTGCTATGTACCTAGTTGAGGCAGACTGCTCACTTGCAGATCTGTGAGTTCTGGTGGGAGTGTGGACCTAAGTTTGAGCATTGTGCCTTGATGGCAAAATACAGTTGATTCACTCTTCTTTGAGCACAGTTGAAAATGAAAACCGTGAAAAAAATACTCTACAATTCTACCTTACTTATATGTATAATGAATTCCCGGACAGATTGAAAAAAATGGTTTGTTCAATGCCCTCTTTCTATACAACTAACTCTTTTGTCATGAAATATTTTATTCATTATCAAATGATGTTGCTGTTTAAAAATTAAAAAAAACTAAGCAACAACTATTGCCAATAAATTGTTGAAAACCTAATTTTTTTTTAAAAAGAAATAAACAGGGCTGGAGAGATGGCTCAGCGGTTAAGGCGCTTGCCTCCAGTGCCTAAGGCCCTGGGTTCAATTCCCCAGGACCCACATAAGCCAGACCCACAAGGTGGTGGCCCTGGTGCGCTCTCTCTCTCTCTCTCTCTCTCTCTCTCTCTCTCTCTCTCTCTCTCTCTCTCTCTCTGCTTGAAAATGAATAAATAAAATATTTTTTTTTAAAAAAAGGAATATACAATATTGAAAGAAGAAAAAGCCAATTGTACATACATGGAAATTGCAGAGTTTCCTTACACCTATGGGTTAGCCAAAGTAGTAGTGCAAGTACTTACATACAATATGCATTGGATGGACATATTCTAGAGATGACGGATCGCACACTGGAGGATATGAGTGGGTCATATGCAAATCGAGAGTCATGCCATATGAGAAACTTGAGCATCCGAGGACTTTTGTATCCATGGGAAGTCCTGAGCGGATTCTCTGTGGATAGTTGGGAGACGGCTCTGCTTAAAGTGCTGTGAATCTAATTTAGTTTCCTAAGTCATTTTGCTCTTAAAGAAGTAGACATTCCAGCTAGAGTTGTGTTTAATGGAAATTTCCCTGGGTGAATTATTCTGGGGATTCCAACACTGGAGTAAGTAGCCAAGATAAAATGACACAAAGTAGAACATTTGTATCACTCTGACTTCTAATAAGTGGGCATTCATGGCAAATGATATCCATTTCCTTTCACCAAACATCTCTTTCATCTAACACATTACGCTAATTGCCACTGATCCTTTGGATCTTGCCAGGAAATTCTTCGCATTAACATCACACGATGCAAAAATATTTCCATTTCATTCTTCAAGGTTATTGGCTTGCTTGCGCTTCATTTACACATCTTGCATTCTCCGAACTAACCTTGAACCTTCTTAGTGGGCATTGAAAATGGTCCAGAGAAATAGAAATCTAACAAGAAAATCGCATCCTGAAAATGCCTACAGAAGTGTGTTGTTGGTATTCCAGAACAAAGCTCGAGATGGTGTACAGCAAGAAAGGAAAACCCGAACACAGGCCTTCTAGCTAATGGCAGGGCATATTGGGGATGGAAGCATGCTTTGCAACGGATATAAAAATATTTGTGTCTATTTTTAAAGCTTCTTCCAGAAATATCATTAGAGGGATGGGATGGTAGATGGTGGACAAAACAGAGTCAAAAGAAGACTAGTTCAAACCAATGTGAACTTCCCAGGACCCTCCAAAATATAAATGCCTATGAATGGTGGGGTTGGGCATAAGGAGCAGCAAGGCCTGTCATATACTCTTGGTCCCTCTCTATGGTGGTCTTTCTTTCATATCCCCTGTGTATGGGGCAGGATTACTTAGAGTCCCAGCTCTACTGAGTAAATAGTTTCAAATCTTTTTTAAAATATTTTATTTATTCATTTTCAAGCAGAGAGAGAGAGAGAGAGAGAGAGAGAGAGAGAGAGAGAGAGAGCATCAGGGCCACCACCTTGTGGGTCTGGCTTATGTGGGACCTGGGGAATTGAACCAGTGGCCTTAGCCACTGGGGGCAAGTGCCTTAACTTCTGAGCCATCTCTCCAGCCCAATAGTTTCAAATCTTAAAGGGAGGAAAAAACCTGTGCAAAATTTGTTGGATTGTAAAGAAAAAGAAGTCTCTACATATTTCCTTCTATGGCTGTCTCTCAGTCTTTCCTTTTTATCAGCTTCTGCCTGCTTTTCTGTCCCTCTGTGGGGTGTGTGTGTGTGTGTGTGTGTGTGTGTGTGTGTGTGTTGGCATGAACACACATGCATATGATACATGATGGTCATCTTCATCAATATTTCAAGTGTGTATTTGCATTACTTTGTGACTCTCTCTGAAAGATGACCAGGATGAGGAGGGATTTAATGTTCTGTCTAGTTACCTAAAATAAAAAATGAAAAATGTAGACAAAGCAGAGAGCCTGGTACTCCTGACTCTCCAAGGATAGACACACTTCCGTGTCTTGTGAAAAAACCAGAGTCTCAGGGGCTGAGGATGTCTTCAAAGATATCCTAGGATCTTGGAAGTGGTCCATTGAAGACAAGCTTGACTCTTCACTCCACATCTGTTTTGCTTGGTTACTCAATAGACCCCACCTGACGCCACATATCAGGCAGGATAATGTTGATGTATTACTATAGTGAAATACCTGAAGCAATTACCTTACCAAAACAGAAGAATTGCTGTGAATTATAATTTAGGAGTCCTTGGTTGGGTGTCCTGATGAGGGGATCACATTGTGGTGGGGACATGTGAAAGAGCCAGTGACTTTAGGACCTAGGGGAAAAGATCAACAGAAAATGCCACAATTCTGATTAAAAACATGCCTCCAATAGTCTAAAAATCCCCCCAAAGCTCCTACTTGCTAAATATTCATGGTATTTCCCAATAGCATCACCCTTCAAACATGCTTCTTTAGGGGAACAGTATCCATGTTTTAAGTATAACAGAGTCATATGGTAGAGGGTAGGTGGAAACTAGGATGGAGGTGTGTGTCCTTTTATGGGGATAAAACAGTCACAGAAAGGCTGCTTAAATGGGAGAAATTTCATGATGAAATCGTAGGGTAGGAGAGGAATGCATGTTGCAGCAGTTGGTTATTAACATCTGAATTTTGCCAGAGATGGGGAAGAGTTTTGCATGTTGTAGGGTTCAAGTCACTAAGGAAGAGGTCCATCGAGGGACCTTATTCCGTGTGAGGTTAGAGAGGTAGATGCTAAGCTACCTGGTCCTGTGGTCATCAGCAAGAACTTGGTTGTTTTTTTTTTTTCTTTTTGCTTCTATTTTTTTTTAATTTATTGTCCATAATGAGTTACAATATTTAGTGGGCAAACAATGAGTTGTTCTCCCCAATTCCCCACTGCTCTCCCCTCCCCACTCCGCTGGACAACCTCCTCCATGGGTCGTCTGGATCAGTCCTTGTGACAGGGGACCATGGATAGCCTAGTATTCAGCCAGGTTCTCCTGGCCATGCCTCTGGATAATCTCCCCCACCACGACTCTCACAATCTTTCCACCCCCTCTTCCGCATAAGAACTTGGTTGTTTTTAATGGGAGTGTTGGGAAGCCACTGGACGATTTGAATATTGATGTGATGTTACTCAGCTTATATTTCAGAAAAGATAACTGAACTATTGTTGGGGGATTGGCTAGGGGATATTTTAGCTATTTTGAATAATAATCCTAGCAGCCCAGAGATGATGATTTAGGTAAATATAAAAATAGTGGTGAGGGAGGCATTTGGGTTTTGATATGTCTGGGGAATCAGTAATATTTGGTAATGCATTGAATGATGGTCAGAGAAAAAAGAATGTCTGTTTTCTTAAGGAGCTGAGGGTGAGTCCAGAAAAGGTATGAAGACTTTTTTTGGTGGGTGGAAGGATTACAGGTATATATCCTCCTAAGGAAAGAAAAATCAATATTTAAATTTTATACATATTAAATTTAAAATTACGATTAGATTATATTGTTATTTCATTTCCTTACTGTCAATGTGAAAGTTTATGTTCTCTTGTACCAATAGTATCGGGCTGGGCCACATGAATTACACTGAACATTTCACATAGTTCTCACCTCAAAGGGAGTATGACATAGGATTTTTCTGAGCCAAATGTGAGTGACCATGACCCTGAAATATAGATATAGGTTACTCCAATTTCCATGATGTGATGCATGATTTTTATATTTGCAGTCAAAGAAAGTCATACAACCATTTTCAAATACATTGGTGGGTACAGTGGGTAGGCAGGTTGGAGCAAAACAGGGAAATAGCCATAGGCCTCAGATACTGTGTGGTGACAACATTCTTTTTTGGGTTGGTGGAAACGAAGGGTGTGTTCATTTCAAAAGGATATATACCTATAGTCACAGGAAGTTAGGTCAGTCAAGGACATGGATAATAAATGGCTACTTAGGGGTTTAACATGGCCCAAGATAATTTCGCTATGAATCTGCAACATTTCAACTCCCCTTAATCACTAAAGTTCTAATTAGTTAATTATCCTTGTAGAATTTCTAATGTAGGTGCAGTTTTTCAGGGGATGTTCAGTGAGCACATTGCTCTCCTGCTTAACAACTCATTATTTGTAACTCATTATGGACAATAAATATATATTTTTTAAAAAAAGGTCTGAAGAGTCATTGTGTGATCTTTTCTGGCATTATGAAAGTGACATTTCAAGGATAAAGGCTTGCCCTTTTTCAGATCTAAGGATAAGAAGTAAAAGATAGTTTATGACTTTTCAACCAACAAAGAGGCGATAGATTTAATGAGGGAATATACAGCATTTGTGTAATGTGTTGAAAGAGTGGAGTTGTTTGTTACAGTGTCATAACTAACACAATATCTGGGAAGTGTGCTCTTTACATGCCCAAGGAAGCTTAAGGAAGAGATTAGGTTTGTAGATATGGATTTGTATTTCATTGCCAAGCAGATTTTGTGTAAAGCCAGGGAACTAGATGGAACAGGCCCAGAAATTGTGTTCATAGAGAATGAATAAGCAAGGAGCTGAGTCTGATGGTGCAAGGGAAGCAAGGGAAACCAAATTTACAAGTGAGAAAAGAGGTGTTAACTGCGTCTAAAACCTAGAACAGATGCATTACAGAAGGAAGCCTTTCCTTGCAGGAATCATAGAACCTTCTGGGTCCTTGGCAAGAGCAGTTTTCTGGGAAGGGTAGAAGCAGAGGAATGCAATAGTTGACCTCGTGCGTGGTACAGATTTCTTCCTTTTTAATGTATCTTTTGGTTATTTCTTTGTCATGGTTTGATCCAGGTGTCCCCCACAAACAAATGAATGTGTTCTGATAGATCAATCCTCAGCTGATGGCAGTTTGGGTCTTACAACCTCGATGAAGCTGTGTTGTTGGGGGTGGGTTTATGGGGGTTATAAGCCAGCTTCCCCTTGCCAGTGTTTGGCACACCTTCCTGCCATTGTTTGCAGTGCTGTGGCAGAGGTGATGTCTATCCTCTGCTCATGCCATCGTTTTCCCTGCCAGGATGGAGTCTCCCCTTGAGCCCATAAGCCAAATAAACCCATTCCTCCACAAGCCACTTTTGTTTGGGTTCTTTCTGTGCAGCAACTAGAAAGCTCACGGCAACATTCTTACAGGATTTATGATATGGAGAGGGTATATATGTATAAGCCTATACTTACATTTAGTATGGATGAATGGATTTTAAGTGCTTCAGCAGGATCACATAATAACCTTGGGACAGCTCTGTTTCTCAAAAAAATGTATTTTTCTAAATAAAACTAATTACTAGTTTGAAATTGATTTTTCTTCTTATTTCTTGTAAAACTACTGTTGCTTCCTTGGAAGCTAAAGGTTAACTGAGTCTCCATTACTTCCCTTAGATCTGGTACTTTCATCTAGGAATATTGTTGTGGATATTTCTAGACTTTGACTTAAAATAAACTACCATTTCTGAAAAAAAAAATCTCTCATTATGTGGGATATGTCTATCAAACAATGTTCCTGTCAGCGAGTACTCTTCAAATATACTTAATGGGCAATATCGAAATAGCCGAAGAGAAATCAGCAAAAAACTAGTTATTTATGTACTTATCTTGAAGACATGTTTCGTATCATCTTTCCCTTTTCTTATAGAAAGAGCTAATAAAAAATCCACACTACGATTTACCATGTGGGCTTTGTGGATAATATTGTTCCTACCATGAACACATCTCTTTCAATTGGTAAATAAGTCCAAATGGAGTTTTTATATCTTCTTTAGTAACATATTCCTTTATGACATTTCTGACAAAAAGCTTTGCAGGATTTTGTGCCATAGATTCCTAGTTGAAAAGACAATCCAGGCAAAGAAAGCAATAATAAACATACCTGTAGTGGTAGAAAAATGGCTTAAAAGTGTGTTCTTTTCCTTTGAATATGGATTATATGCGTAAATATTGGAGTTCAGAAGTCAGAATCAGAAATAGATGCAATTGAGGACAACAGAAGGAAGATGTTTTCTCACACAAAACATAACAAGAAATGAATTTTTTTCCATGTAAGATAAGCATTGCGAGCAGATGCATTCTACTGTATAAACACAGATTTTGCTGAATGAAGCCATTTCCCATATCATTCTTCTAGATGTTTCTCAGGGAATAGTAAATTTTATAGGTCATAAAATTGTTGAGACCAACACCTCCATTATAAAACAAATTCAGTGCTACAGAGCAGAGCAAAGAGCCTAGATGGGAATCAGAAAACCCCCAAACAGTGAATGCTATAATAATCATCTCTGTATCATGTACCTGTTGATTACATACCTACTGTATGGCTATTCATGTGTTTTTTTTCACAAGGATATACTGTATTCTGTTATCTTGAGTTAGGGAGATGACTCAGTGTTTAAAGGTCCTTGTTGCTCAAGCCTGCTGAGCAGAGTTCCAACATTCAACACCCAAGTAAAGCCAGGCACAAAGTGGCATATGTATCTGTAATCCCAATGTACCTAGGTTAATGGGACACAGAGTCAAGGTTATTCACAGCTATTTTGTCATTCACAATGGCAAACAAAAGAGAACATAACTCAAACAAGGTATAAGAAAAAAACTGATACCTGACAACCCCCCACAGGCACACAGTGACATGTGCAAGGTCCCCTCCCCCATACAGTAATTATGAACAAATCCCACAAATGGTTAAAGCTGGTGATCAGGTATGTTAACACAGCAATAAACACTGACTCCGAGTTACTAAGTTTGTTCAACAACAAGGCAAGATTGAAGAAACTGTTCTTTCAGTATTTCCATGATTTTTATGATGGAGGTGGTGGAAGACAGAGCAGGTAAAATGTAAGGAGCCTTACAGATAGGCCTCCATGGAGTGTTATCAATCACAAAACAGATCAAGCCAAGGAGGGTGTTCTTGGACCTTATTTCCATATATAAAGAGATAGAGTTCAGATAAAATAGATTGTACGTATTTCACATCTTCAATAAATTTACAAACCACAATCAAGGTAACAAATGTTTTCCTCAGCACTGCCATTTCCTCATGCTTCTTGAAAATCCACTTTTCCCTCTACACCTGACTCCTAAGCAAGCAATGATCTATCGACTATCACCAAGAGTTTGTTTGTATTGCTCTGGAATTTTATGTAAATAGTATCATACAGCATACCGACAGTTGTATCCGGCTTCTTTCCCTCACCATAATTTCAAAACTTATCCACAACAATATATATGTCAATAGTATCTTTAAATAAATATCGGTAATTTTCCAAATAGTATAGTGTATAAATAACGTTTAATAACGTATGTATCAATAGTGTCTTAATCAACAACAGTAATGTAGGTGAAATTTTTGTATCCATCCATCTGTTTGGAGATCCTTGTGTTATATTCTTCCACAAATCATTCAGCGGATATGTTTTCTTTCCCCTTGCATAATAAATTAGAGGTACAATGCTTGGGTTATCTCGAAGATTCTTGTGTGATTCATAACATCCCACCATGTGGTAATGTCATTTTGAATTCCCACTGTTAGTGTGTGAGCAAGAGGATGTTCCAGGACAAAGAGTTTTGCATCCTTCTCTAGTTTGGTAATTTTCTTTCTTTTTTTAAATATTTTATTTTATATTCTATTCATTCATTTTCAAGCAGATACAGAGAGAGAGAGAGAGAGAGAGAGAGAGAGAGAGAGAGAGAGAGAGAGAGCACCAGGGCCACCACCTTGTGGGTCTGGCCTATGTGGGTCCTGGGAAATAGAACCCAGGGCCTTAGGCACTGGAGGCACGTCTCAAGCCCCTTTAGTTTGGTAATTTTCTAATGTGAATTTCCCTGATGGTGAACAATGTTCCTTATCTTGTCTCATCCTTCCTGGCCACTTGTATCTCTCCTCCCACGGGAATCTTTTCCATAGGTCTGCATTTGTAAGGGTCATTGTCTTCCTTATATTGGGTCACTGTTCCTTTAAGGGCCTCTGAAAACAGGTTTCTTGACTGATATATAAGTTGTGCAATATTTGCTTTTTATTCAGACCATTTGACTGAAGGCTAAAAGGAGAGGCTTGTGAGGATTCAAAGTCCATGACTATGATGTAGCTTCAGGGAAGAACATTCTGGAAGGAAAGCACAGTGAAAGGAAAGAGGAGCTCTGGGTACAGGTGTCAGGTAGAACACATCTTGTTCTTGGAACCAAAATGGTAGTTTCACTGGAACGTAGATGCCTTCTCAAATGGGTATATGACAGCTCTGTCTCTAGAAGTATCCCTGTCACTGTGGCTCTATGTATATTCTATGTGTTCAATTTCACAGAAAGTCATTTGCCTTGTTCTGACCACTTGGACTCTGTAGCACCCTGGGATGGATGGGCGCTCCTCGTTTTATTTCTAGTTTTCCCATTTTTATAGAAGGAGAAAAATCACAACTTGATTAGCATAAATTCAATAATGAAAAACTTTATGATATTAAAAAGCTGCATCAGGGATTGGAATGAAATAATGTTAAGAACCTCCACAAAACAAAACAAATGATTCTTGAACTGAATCATTGGAATTCTTTTTTTTTTTTTTTTTGGTTTTTCCAGGTAGGGTCTCGCTCTAGTCCAGGCTGACCTGGAATTCACTATGTAGTCTCAGGGTGGCCTTGAACTCACAGCGATCCTCCTACCTCTGCCTTCTGAGTGCTGGGATTAAAGGCATGCACCACCATGCCTGGCTTCATTGAAATTCTTTTTTTTAATATATATTTATTGTCCATAATGAGTTACATTATTTAGTGGGCAAACCATGAGTTGTTATCCCGAATTCCCCAATTCCCCCTCTCCCCATCCCTGATCAGTTGGATATCCTCCTCCGTGGACTGTCTGTATTAGTCCTTGTGGCAAGGACTAATATCCTGGATATCCTAGTACTCAGCCCGGTCTTCCTGGCCCAAGTGTGTTGTTACTGATGGGTGCCATGCCTCTGGACAGTCTCCAAATTCTTTAATCACTACTTGGGAAAGTTTCTTCTGAGTCAAAAGTCTCTTGTTTTGGTTTCAGACTTCCCTTCTCTCTGTGAGATGAGGGTAGGGAATGGCACGAATGAATCAGAAAGCCATGAAACTTGGAAAGAGTCCTTATAAAGAAGAATCTTATTTTTTTTTCTCTTTAAGGCTCATCTGTGTGCATGTGTGTGTGCATGTGTGTATGTGTATGTGTGTGTTTATGTGTGTGTATGTATGTGCGTATGTGTGTATGTATATGTGTATGTGTGTATATGTGTGTATGTATGTATGTATGTGTGTATGTGTTTATGTGTGTATGTATATGTGTATGTGAGTGTATGTGTGTGCATGTGTGTATGTGTGTATATGTGTGTGTATGTGTGCATGTGTGTATATGTATGTGTGTATGTGAATGTGTGTATATATGTATGTGTATGTATGGTGTATATGTGTGTATGTGTGTATGCATGTGTGTATGTGTGTAAGTATGTGTGTAAGTGTGTGTATGTATGTGTATATGTGTGTATGCATGTGTTTATGCATGTGTGTATGTGTGTATGTATATGTGTATGTGGGTATGTATGTGTGTATGTGTATGTGTCTGTATGTATGTGTGTATTGTGTATGTGTGTGTGTTTGACTCCAGTTCACACCACCCCTACCACCGTGTTTACCTACCTTACTCATTTTCCATCTCATTATTGTTAGTATGAATGCAGATAGTATTGCATGCTCTGTCCTATGCTGGGCAAGTTCCCATCTTGGTTCCTGCAGACAATCTGTCCTTTCTGACCTGATGGAACATTTTCCCCTTCACCCTTAGGGGCTATAGTCCCTCTATGATGAGTCAAAGGGTACATTTCACCTAAAGTTTTCTGTTTACAGATGTTGAACTTGAATCTATGAGTCTAATGGTTTTCCATTAGACTCTGACCATTATTTCTCTTCAAGTTCTTCATCTCCAATTTTCTATCTTTCCTTTGCATTAGCCATTACTCAGCGCTATACCAAATGGTTTCCTATAATTTCCATGTCTCTGAAGGTCTTTTCTGTGTTTTCATAGCTTTCACACCAGTACTTTACTTAATAATGTTTTAGCCTACCTCCTATTTCAGAAATTCCTTTATCAGAAGCAACTAATGTATAGAAAAAACTTATCTATTGACTTAAGATTTTATTTATTAAGTGTTATATGATTTTTAATTATAAAATCTAAGTCTTTCAAATCAATTTCAGTTACAGGTTTTTGGTCTTTGAACATATATTTTAAACTATCCTTAGACTTCTTTAAATGTGCCATAGTTTACTGTTATTCCTGTCCCGGGTATTCTAATAATTAACGTTTTATTCCTGATGGTTCTTCTTTGTGGTGTCTTATAGTCTTACATTTAGAGTCTAACATGTTGGTAAAATTATTCTGAACACATTAGTTTCTACATGCATATGAGGATATGTACTAGGAGTTTTGTTATCCATATTTAAAGAGTAAGAAACAAAGTTCTTAGTATTGGTCTAATATTCTGAACCCAGAGGCTGAATTTCTTTGGGTTCATCTTACTTGAGGGTTCCTCATTAAAGACTGAAACTTTATCATCCCTCTCGAGTCTTGAGACTTTACAGCCCTTTTATAGACTGAATTCAAAAGCTGCCGTCACCTCCTCGTATATCGGACTCCCTACAGTCAATGGGATCGTAACTGAAAGGACCATCCACCTCAAACTCACCATTTAGAGCCATGACTTAACCTCAAAGGAGGTGAGATGACGAGCAAAAGAGCTATTCCCACAACAAGGCAGATCACCTGGGGAAGGACAATAGAGAGAGGCACCAAGGGTGCCCAAAATTGTCCAAAATACAAGTCTACACACTTAAAAACCTAATAACTATTCAAAGTATAAACTCATCCACTATGACTCAGGGAAATTTTTGGAAGAGGGGGTGGAAAAAAATGTAAGAGTCATGGGGGGGGGAGAATAATTAATTCATAAGAGGGAATGTCATCATGGATTCAATGGCTTTATCTAAGAACCTATGATACGGAGCATATTGTTGTGTTAATATATGTAATTTTAAGCCAATAAAAACGTGTAAAAAAACACTAAAAACAAGTTGGCTTAAATCAAATCAAATGGGATTTAAGTTGGGCATCTGAGTTTCTACTCATGTTTTAAGATTGTAATGAGTATTCATATAATATTAATGTTTATTCCTAGAGGTTATTAAAATGGATTTAAAAAAATAAAAAAAAAACTTTGGGAGGTGATTATGGTAAAATGTGGGTCTGTAGTCCACTGGGTTATAATTTGTCCCCTTAGAAATATCTAGCTTATGATGACACTGACAGAGTGTGGCTACCTGTAAGTAACCACAGGCGACACTGCTCTTCACTCTGTGGGAACATTGACTTTAGGCACCCTGAGTCCAGAACAGTTAGATAATGAGTTTTAATACCCAGGATGTGATTTTTGTTATAGACTCATGAGCAGATAAGGAGACACCCTGAGTGTTAGTCCGTTACAATGATCAATAAGGGTTTCAGTGATTCCTTCCAGGTTGTTAGTATCCAGAACTCAGTAACTTTAGACGTCAGGATTACATTTGGGGCTCATTATCCTCACCTGATTTTTAGCTCAATTTTTTTTTTACCTTTTCCATTGCTTTTAATTATTTTTTTGTGGGTCAGTTGACGCTATTTGAAGGATGACTATAATTTAAAGCTATTTTTATCTTCTAATTATATTACAGACTTACCGACTACTGTTACAGGAAACATAGTCCCCAAAACTGATTTTTAACAATTTTGTTAATATTGATAATTTTTTTTTGATTCTTGATTTTTATTTTTCAGTTTAAGTGATGTTGTTTTAGAGAGATCCAAGGATACCTTAAATGAATCTATTCTTTTAGGTACATAATTATCACCATCATGCAAACCTTTAACGAAAATATACCCAGAATAACTGGTATATTTATTTACATTTTGTCCCATCATTCAAATAGCATGTGTTGCATTCAGCTTTCTAGTTGCTGTGCAGAAAGAACCCAAGCAAAAGTGGCTTGTGGAGGAATGGGTTTATTTGGCTTATGGACTTGAGGGGAGACTCTATCCTGGCAGGGAAAACGATGGCATGAGCAGAGGGCTGGACATCACCTCTACCACAGCATTGCAAACAGCGGCAGGAAGGTGTACCAAACTCTGGCAAGTGGATGCTGGCTTATAACCCCATAAGCCTGCCCCCAACAACACAGCTCCAGCGAGGTTTTGAAACCCAAACTGCCATCAGCTGAGGATTGATCAATCAGATCACATTCATTTGTTTGTGGGGGACACCTGGATCAAACCATGACAGCATGCAACCATCCAGGAGCTATTTTATTATTAGACATTCTTCCTATGCCTCTTTCTAAAATCTCATTTTAATATACTTGTATTACATCTATCATCAAATTTAGTTTAAAATTAAATCCTCTTACCATTCCTTCTTTATCTCTCAAAAATCACTTCAAGTCATTTCAGTTTTTGCTGACATTAATTGAACTTCACCTGTGCTGACTAACCCGTGTCTCTTTAAACATGCCCAGTACTTTCCCAGGGCAGATGAGACATTACACAAACCACACTCTCATGGACATGAATCCCCCTCACTCTTCACCCGATGAGCTCTTACTCTGCCCTCCTGTCACAATTTATATAACACGTCCCCTAAGCACTTGTGATTTAATGTAAATGAGACTCCTTATGACTTTAGGGCATCCTATTTTTTATCTTTATAGTATTTATCAAAATTAGAGTTTGGAAAGGAAAATATTATAAAATATTATTTATGTGATGGCTATATGTCAGAAAGAATTGAGAAATCATACATCCCATAGATGCAAACAAAATGGAAAGAAATTAAATGTGCAGGGCAGCAAGCGTACGTGACGGTAGCTTGTTTCTCTGAAGTAGAAAAGACAACAGATTGGAGAGAAGGGAAATGGAATTAAAGATGTCAGGCAGAAATACCCCTTTGAAATGAAATAATTAATCTGAAGATGGAAAGAGCATTGTGTCCTTGAGAAAAAGGAATTGACCCAGAGCAGAAGTGCCATCTATGAAATCACATGAATAATGAATGTGTCTCAGCCATAATGTACACAGCTGCCATGAGACCCCAGAAGGAAGACCATGGGTGGACGTTCTCAAGCACATCAGAAAGGTGTGAAATTGACAGGAACTCTTCTTTTAAAAATATTAATTTATTCATTTATTTATTTTCTTTGCAAGCAGAGGGAAATACAAGAGAGACAGACAGAGAGGATGGGTGCACCATGGCCTCCAGCCACTGCAAACAGACTCCAGACACATGACACATGCGGCACTTTGTGCATCTGGCCTTACAAAGGTCCTGGGGAATTGAACCCAGTTCATTAGGCTTTCTAAGCAAGCCCCTTAAACACTGAGAAATCTCTCCAGCCCTTTCTTTTTAATTTTAACTTTTTTGACAATTTTTATAGACATACATAATGTATTTCGATCATAATCTTCTCCTGTTACTTTCTTTTCTTCCCTTCCCCATCCTCGTTTCTTTCCAACTATTCCCTCTTCTGTTTTGAGAATTTTGTCTTTTTTTCTTTCTCCATCACCTGTGCCAATGTGTCGATGTGCACGTAGATAACAGCTTCTGGAAGGTCCTGAATGCACTCATCACTTTGTATCTGGAAGAAGATGTCCCAAAGCACTTCTCTCCTTCCTTAGTTTTCTTCCATTGCTTCTGCAATGATCCCTGAGCCCTGGAGGAGATGCTAAAGATATCTCTCTCACCCAGTGCTGAACAGTCCTTTCTCACTTCCTCTCTGCACTTTGATGAGATCTGAGTCTCCCCAGCACTC
>PVHP010039986.1:0-16072 GCA_004024765.1 Zapus hudsonius | reverse complement strand
ACCCACCTCTGCTTCCCCTGCAGGCAGCTTATCAGTGATTCCTGCAGTTGGGTGGCCTGTCTGTTGCCCAGGGCGACACTCTAACCTCGTGTAAAACTCTCCTCTCAGCCTGTCCGCAAGGTTTTTCTCAGAGACTCCAAGCTGCTGAGCGGGGTGAAGTCCAGCTTCCCTGTGGTTAACCCTTTCAGCAGCCTGACTGCTTTTATCTTTTTTCTTGTTGCACCTTTAGTAATTAACCCTCTTTCTGCCACAATGGGCATCTGGACTGAGTCCATTTACTACCTGTTTCGACCAGAGCAGCAACAAACATGGCTGGAGCTCACTTTTTTTTATTGATTGTGGGCTTTATGGTTTGAACATATTGGCCACATTCCCATCTGATCCTACTCTTATGTTCCCTTGCCCCAGCCCCCTCCTTGGTGGGGTTATTGGTAGTCACTGTGGGGTCATGATGAGGGGGAGACATTGCCTTGGGATACTCCTTCCCATCCTGCAGCTCTTACATCTTTGGTCTTCTCTTGTGCTGTGTTTCCTGCATAGCTCACTCACCTGGAGGTTCAACTCATAATGGTCAAGCAGAAAGGGATATATATATATATATATATATATATCATATATACATATGATATATCATATATATATATATATATATGCACCAAACATGTGCTGTGACTATCTAATGACTCAGTTTTGTGGTAACATAATCTCTGATCCAGGCATCATTACCTCATGGTACTGTTCCGTTGAGGACCAGGTTTCTAGCACATAAACTCTTGGAGATTAAAAGATATCCATTTGTCATCTTTGTTGGTAAAATAAAAATACCGTCTCAGCGTGAGATGGTAACAAACTCTAGCTGAAGGAGGGAGGGTGTTTGCCGGGGTTAGTGAATCCCCACCGCCAGGAATTTCTAACCATAATAAGAATTAATATTTGCAGAGCTCACTCTGTTAGAACACCGTTATGTGCTATGTGTGATTATCTCGAATAATCCTCCTTAACCCTACGAGGCAGATATTATTTTCCCATATTTGGTTCTGTTTTCAGCTGAGCAAAAAGAAGCACCAGGAAGTTCAAGTAGCTTGTTCAAGGTCGCATAGCCAGAAAGTGGTGACCCACACTGAAAACCGAAGCTGACTGGTTTCAGAGTCTGAGTCTTTAACACTGTGTGGGTGTGAAGGATCCCTCCTCATCGCTTTATATATACATACACATACACATACACACACACACACACACACACACATATTTTTCGAGGTAGGGTCTCACTCTAGTCCAGGCTGACCTGGAATTCACTATGTAGTCTCAGGCTGGCCTCCAACCCACGGTGATCCTCCTACCTCCGCCTCCCCGAGTGCTGGCATTCAAGGCGTGTGCCACCACACCCGGCTACTCTCATTGCTTTTGCTTCTTAGAGATTCCCTGCACCAGGAGGAGTTTCCAAGGCTACATCAGAATATAAGGTCTTCAGGCTTTGTTGGTTTCAGAAGGTCAAGACGATAGTCTGCAGGGAACAGACGTGGCTGTGTGGGGAAGACCAGTACTGGGCCGGAGTTGGAACCGAGGCTCCCTTGTGTCTGTGAGGCCTTTTGACCTTCCCTGTTCCCTGTACGTGTGCTTTCCCTCTATAAGGAGGCCCCCCTCTCTCTCTTCTCTGATATTCTTTTTTAAAAATATTTTATTTATTCATTTTCAAGCAGAGAGAGAGAGAGAGAGAGAGAGAGAGAGAGAGAGAGAGAGAGAGAGAGAGAGAGAGAATGAGAACACCAGGGCCACTACCCTGTGGGTCTGGCTTATGTGGGACCTGGGGAATTGAACCCGGGGCCCCAGGCACTGGAGGCAAGTGCCTCAACCGCCGAGCCATCTCTCCAGCCCTCTTTTCTGATATTCTTACCCACAGTGAGGACTGAGTGATTCATAAGATTCACCCAGTATCATCTTTCGCAGATTAGTATTTGGGCCAAAACCCAAAGCTATGAGTTCGAGCACCAGAGAGTCTGACAAGTGTTTCTTCTGTTTTACGTGTGGTGTGTGGTATGTTTACGCATTGGGTCCTGGAAAATTCCACACCTCATTGTTTGCCAAGTTGTTTAGGGCTCTGTGCCTCAAGGAGCCCCGCATGCTTTTCCACAGTGAAAAAGCGTGGGTTAGAAACTTTCCTGGCTTTCATTTCAGCCTATTCTCCCATCATCTTCTCCACAGGCTTCCCTCCCTCTGGTCCTTAGTTCAGATCTCAAAAAGGGCTGAAGCATATACAACATGTGCTGAAGCTTATTTTCCATTCATGAAGTAAATAATAAAGTTTCCCAGTTCAAAATGTCAGACCTTTACTCTGTCTACCATTTTACTTCCTAGGGTCATAGAAATATCATATTCTTATCAATGGTAGGTTAAATTTATGGTGTGGGTTAAATTTTGACATAAGCCATTGATCAGAAACAGCAAGCAGTTTGTGAAGCAAATAGCAGGGAAATTGATCTGTAGTATTAGATGTGCCAAGGCACCCGGATGCCAAATGAGGTCCAACACAAGTCAGCTGGCAGAAACTTTGAGTCCTGCTTTTCTTCAAGCAGGGGTTTCCAGCTTATAGTTAAAGATGCTGAGCACCTGGTTTATTTCTTTCTTATTGGGGGCAGTACTTTTCTTTCATCGGATCTGGGGTCCCCAACATGTTTGAGGACAGAGAAGAGTAAAGCAGGGACCCCCTGGCCAGTGTCTGGCCCGTCTTCGAGCCCTCTGACAAGTGTCTCAGAAAGGGGCAGAGCTTTGGGAGAACATGGTGACCTATGCTTTTCTTTTCTTTCTTTTTTCTTTTTCTGAGATGGGGCCTCATTCTAGCCCATGTTGACCTGCAACACTGTAGTCCTAGGCTGACATTGAACTCCCAGGGATCCTTTTACCTCAGCCTCTTGAGTCCTTAGAATTAAAGGTGTCTGCCACCGTGCCCACCTGACTCAACCTGTGTTTTTCAAACTGTCTTCTGGGGCTTCACTGTCTCCCATCTTCTCATGGGCCAGAACCTTTTATAATCTCTCTTCTTTGCTTCTCTTAATCTAATAAGGTCTCTCTCTCTCTAGAAAATAGTCGTGTTGGACCACCAAGTTTGCAGACTGCAACAAGCAGGGAATGGGCATGCCGGGGCCTCCAGACAAACAAAATTCCAGGGCTGCAAACAAACTCCAGACTCATGCACCACTTTGTGCAGTTGGCTTTATGTGGGCACTGGGGAATCAAACCTGGGTCTTTAAGCTTTTCAGACAAGTGCCCTAACCACTGAGAAATCTCTCCAGATCTGTGCCATTTTTCAACGTGGGTAATAAGGATCAAACTCAGGTCCCTCAGGCTTTCAAGGCAAGGACTCTACCTACCGAGCTATCACTTCAGTACTCCCTGCACAAACCATTTTGTCGTTTTTGTTGTTGTTTAGCTAGAGGAAATATACTTCTAATTATATACCAGGTAAATTTAGTGTGTTTTGGCTCAGTAGTGCTTTTCGTGTGAATTGTATATACACAGGGCAAGGGGACCCTAATCTCCAGTGTTTTGGGGCTCTAAATTATTTATGCCCTACTGAGTGGATGGGAGTACAAGTCCCCTACCCTCTTTCCTGCTCTTCTCCTGAAGCATTTACTTTGTCTGTTTTCACACTCTAGCTTTTAAAAACAATTTTATTATGCCAGAGTAGTGTTGGTAAGTGGCACAGGCTGAAGGATGTTTCATCTGTCATCTCCTTGCTTGTTTCTAGTTTGGGGCAGGGGTATGATCAGAGTATGCATCTGAGTATTTGGGAAGGGGTAGGATTGCCAGTGGTGAAGACCTCCTATTGTACCCCTCCATCTCTGTAGCCTGACCGGCTCTTGCATTCACATTCCACGATTTGTCATTGTTCCCTGCAGCCTGTGTTCTTGTAAATGACAGGCTTTGCTTATGAAAACCAGCGAGGGAGATTTTGGCATCTGAAGATTCCTGGCATCTGACGTTACAGTCTGATGCCAGTGGGTTTACTGGAAGGGCTTTTGTGGGTTCCTTGGTCCCAAGGCTGGCTAGCTGTGATGTAATGTGGAGACCACTAGGAATGGTCGCCCCCCACCCCGTGCCTCTTTAACTGTGTGTGTCTCCTGCGACTGGTGGGACTTAGACTCTGGAGGGAGTGACTCCACCCTTCTCAGCCAGTGCCTCTCTCTGCTCTGCAGGCCCTGAGCCTTCTTCATGTTGGCGCTTGTCCAAGTCTAGGTGGCCTGACTGCAGAGCACCCAGCTGGCCATCAATTCCTGGATTTTACTGCTGGAGAGGGTGTAAGAGACCCTGATGACTGCTGAGTCCAGGATCCCCAAACCTGAATGTATGTCTCTCCACCCCTCTACCCTGTCTCCTCTTTATTCTCATTTTTTAGTTTGGAGCTGGGGCCCAGAGATTTTGCCCACTATGTTAGGGTGATGACCCCTTTCCATGGGCTTGGGCATGGTGTGTGGCTTTGGGCTGCTCCTGATCTAGTCTCTTTGCTTCATTTTATTTGAAAATTAGAAGTAGCTGGGCATGGTGGCACATGGTTTTAATTCCAGTACTTAGGAGGCTGAGGTAGGAGGCTCACTGTGAGTTTGAGATCAGCCTGGAACTACAGAGTGAGTTCCAGGTCAGCCTGGGATGAAGTGAGACCCTGCTTCACAAAATAGCAAAAATGATATGTGTAGTTACTCTTTTTTGTTGCAGAAAATGATAGAATAAGAATAATCTCCCGATCATGTTAAAGAAGTTAAAATACATGCTCATGTTTAGAAAATTCAAATGACATGATAGCACAAGAAGGACAAGCGAAAACTTCTTGTACCAACATGCAGCTCCCCAGAAGGTGCCCACTCTGAACCCTGGGTGACACTCAAGGTACCCACTCTGAACCCTGGGTTAGGATGGGTGCCCATAATCTTGGTGCTGACCCCCATCTGCCCTCACCTCTAGTTGATCTCAGGAATTGCAGGTGAGAGGGTACACAGGGCGTTTGTCATTCTGTGCCTTTGTGATCTCACTTAGAATGATTTTATCCAACTCCGTCTATTTTCCTGCAAATTAATTTTTTTACTTTATTTACTTATTTGAGTATGAGTTCTCCAAGCCCTCCTGCCACTGCAAATGATGAATGCTCCACCTCGTGCACTGACTTTACATGGGTCCTGGGGAATCAAACCCTGGCCTGCAGACCTTACAAGCAAGCACCTTTGACCACTAGACCATCTCTCCAGCCCCTTCAGTGGTTTCTTTTTCTAATTTAAATGACTTACTTTTAAATTCGATTTGATGTTTTCTTGAGAATTTTCTACATGTGTACAACATACTTTGATCACAGTCCCCTGGCATTACCCTCTCTTGTCCTTCTTCCCCCTGCCTTCCACGGAGCCTCTCCTGCTTCCATGCCCTCTGAAAAGTCAAGTTTTTAAAAATGAATTGAGAACTGTATTGTATGAATATATTGCATATTGGTCATACTTCTGTTGGGTTATATTCTTGTATATACCTCACCCGCATTTCACTGAGGGCTTTGATATTTCATGCATGTACTAGTCAGTCTGTAGGAGCCGGGGAGGGGCAATGCCTCCTAGTACACCTTCCAACCCCGTGGTTCTTACATTCTTTCTGCCCCCTCTTCGACCATGTTTCCTGAGCCTTGGAGGGCTTGCTTAAGTCTCCTTTAGTGTTGAGTTCTCAGCAGCCTCTGATTTTGTGCTTTGACAAGCTTTGAGTCTCCTCAGTGTCTACCGACATCTCCCTGGAGGAGGTTGTCAGGCCAGCAGTGAAAGCAGCACTCATGTTTAATTGCCACTTCCTCTATAATGTTTCCTGGGCCATGGCGGGTGAGATAGATGTGACTCGACTTGTGCTAGGTGGCCAGTCAGCTTTCGACGGGTGTTGGGGATCTAGGTGTTCCCTGTCATCTGTGAAAACATCACATGGATGATCATTAGAGTCCCTCTCTCACAGAGTTCAAAGGTTGGTGGTTGATATTTACAACGGAAGGCGTTTAATAGGCATAAAGAGCCGGTACAGGTCTGGTAACAGGAGGCCCCTCCAGATGAAGGTATCATCATTACAGGTCAAAGAGCCTTAGTGGTCACACGGGGAACCTCTGACTCCCGGAGTTCCCTTCCAACTGTGGAGATGTGGAAGGGCTCCCAGTGTTGACTTTCTTTCCTGTCTCCTGCAGAGCCAGCATGGATGCTATCAGCCAATCACCTGTGGAAGTCGTGCTTCCCAAGCACATCCTGGATATCTGGGCCATCGTCCTCATCATCCTGGCCACCATTGTTGTCATGACCTCCTTGCTGCTGTGCCCGGCGGTTGCAGTCATCATGTACCGCATGCGGACTCATCCAGTCCTCAGTGGGGCTGCCTGAGACGCCCCCGAGGCCACCGACCAGGACAAGACCCGAGGCTCCCCAGGCCGGTGGGAGGACTCAGCAGACTGGACCTGGGCTTCAATGTTCTTAGTGGCACTGTCACCCGGATGAACTTGGGCAAGGGACATGACTCTGATTTCAGGTTCCTTACTTCTCAGCTCGGGTGACACTCCCTGCCCTCCTACCACAGAGGGTCGTGACAACCACATGACTTAGTGGAGGGGGACGCTGCTGGCAGGTGACAGGTGGTGAGACACTCCGAGAAACCAAAGAACCTAAAAGATGGCGATGGCTTAAAGGTGGTGAGGGAGCCTGGGAGGAGAGGAGGCTGGCCAGTGTCCGTTCAAAATGCACCCTTTCCTCAGCTGGGTTGTGCTCAGAGTGGGATTCCCTTCATTTTTTTCAGTTGGGGTGAGGGAGCTGAGTACAGCAGAAGGAGAAAAGTGAGTAGGACTTTCCAGAACCTTCTCTGTGCTCGTCTCTGCTCCTGGGTAACATGGAGGAGGGTGTTGAAGGGAGCTGGATGATGGATGGTGCCTTCTCTCTGATGGAGTCAGCGATGTTGGACGTGCAGGGTGGCTGAGTTTCCTGCCCAGCTTTGAGGGTCTTTAGCCCCACTCCTTCATGTTCTCCACACTATCGTCTGCCCAACCTTCCATCACCAGTTCCATTGTTTGTTTTTCCTTTTTCTTTTCTTTCTCCATGGTACTGGATTTAACCTTGGCCTTGGTGCATCCCAGCCTATAGCTCAATGTAGATTCCCTTCTCTCTCCCTCCTGCACCGCAGCTAATCCAAGGTTCTTCTATTGCGAAAGATTTTCTAGGATGTTTGGAACCAACTCAGAATGATGATGTTGTTTAGACGCTGTGCTTATATTTATGTAATTCCTGGGCCATTTAAGCTCTTTGATCCCCCAGTTTGGGAGCACCCCGGGATTTGTCCTGTAAGAAGGCAGCACAGAGAGGGCGGTGTTGAGTGAAAATGACGCTTTACCCTGATTTCATTGATGTACGAAGCCAGTTTCTAATAAACTGATAGAATGAACACGTCTGAGTTTTTTCCTTAAAGAGTACCTATTAAACTAGGAGCTTCGATCAAATTATGCTGCCCAATTTTGGGGCCTTAGAGACAGTATGAACGTAGGAACAGAAAGGGAAAGAAGAGAATCACATTGACTTCCAGGGTTCCAGCTCTAGCAGGTGGGTGTACAAATCTCTAATGCACGCGAGAAGACTGGCTTTGGGAAATACGAGGGTGAATTTAGTATAGGACACGTGCTTCAGGTGTGTGTGTGTGTGTGTGTGTGTGTGTGTGTGTGTGTGCTCACGTGTGCGTGCTCGCACTCGATATGCAGATTGTAGTGGGCTTTGTTTGGTTTTCATACTGGGGGTCGAACTCAGGGCTTCACACACATGTTAGACAAGTGTTACGTTTCATCCCTAGTCCTTCAGCGTATCATTGGTCATGTGCTTTTATTTCCTGGGAAAGAATTTATGGCTGGAATTAGGGTTTGCAGGATTCTCAAGGTGATCACAGGGAGAGGCTAAACTCACTCAGAATATTAAATACGGGCTTAAGGAGTGGGAGGAACAGCGCTGTAGTAAAGAAGAAAGAGTTTTTTTTTTAAAGAGGTTTTTTGTTTGTAGAACTGGGGATTGAACCCAGGGCCTCCTTCAGGCCAGGCTAGTGCTCTGCCATTGAACTGTATCCCTAGCCTCAAGAGGTAATGTTTAAAGGAGGGTCTCCGGGGAGACTGATGTAGGGCTCATTTGGACCCCATCACTGGGACTCAAATGCCAGACAGCTCTGGGGAGGAAGGTGGATTTGGGTTCGTGGTTTCAGTTCATCGGCAGAAAAGGCCTGGGGGTTGGGGGAGGGTTCTGGTTTCATCTGTGTGGAGAGACCATGCGTGTTGGTTATTCACATGGCATGGACCGGGAAGCAGAGCCTGGGCTGGAACCACTGAACTGACTGCCACTGTAGTTTTGCCTTTCAGGAATGCCAGATGATTAAATCGTGAAGTGTGTGTCTCTCAGCCTTTCATATGTACCCCGATTCTGTCCGTGGATACTCTCTCTCTTGTTACAGTGCTGTGCCGCATACTACTTATTTATTCATTAATTGACAGGCACTTGGGTTCTTTCCAAATTTTTATTATTAGCAAACTACTATGAACATACCTGTATAGGGTTTTATCTAATCCTAAACTTTATTTTTTAGGTAAGCAGCTAGAAATGGTAACCATTTTCCAGTATCGCCTTCCGACAGTGTCAATGAAGTTATCACTTGCTAAATATCTCTCCATCGTGTGGAGTACCACAGATATTGACCATGTCTTCATGTCCTTGTTTGGCATCTGTATGTCTTTAGAATTGAGTTTGAATTCAGTCCGGTGTTTCTGGGAGTCTCTGAGTCTTCTTTGAGATGACTGACTTTCTCATTAAGGTTGGTTGATTGCTTGTGTTCTCTGGGACTTATTCAGGCATTTATTTGTGGATGCCCCCTTTGAAGGAGTTCTTTCAGTTGACTCTCTTGCTGTCTGTGCATGTTCTCTAAGTGTGCCGTGTGTTCGTCATAGCTGTGTTTTGGAATTCTCTGTCTGTTTCTTCTGTCTTTCTCCTTGGAGTCTTCAACTATGGGACTTAGTCATCTTGGTGGGGAATTTCTTTCTTTTTTTTTAAAATTTATTTGTTTTTGTTTTATGAGATAAGGTCTCACTCTAGCCCAGGCTGACCTGGAATTCACTCTCTAGTCTCAGGGTGGCCTCGATCTCATGGAGATCCTCCTACCTCTGCCTCCCGAGTGCTGGGATTCAAGGCTGTTACTTGGATTGTGTGGAGGCTGCCCATCTGGAGACACTCCCTTTTCTAGAAAGTGTGGCCACTGTGGCTCCACTGAAGGTCACAGGGTGGGCGGGGCCAGGGCTGCTCCACGAACAGACATGCATCCGGATTGCAGACTCCCTGGGCCTGGGCCCTGGCCTGGATTCAGATCCCAAGCTCGCCAGGTGGTCCTCCTTGCTCCTGGTGGACACCCGACACATGCGCCTTAGCTAGTCTCAGTGGGAGCCTGAGTGTCTGTGCCAGGGAGCTCGGTCCTGCTGGTCCTTGCTCTGGCACACACACACACACACACACACACACACACACACACACACACATATATATATACACATACACACATACGTGCACACATACACATACATACACACATACACACATAACACAATATACACACATACACACACAGACACACATATGTTCACACACATATACACATACATACACATACAATACATACATACACACATACACACACAATACACACATACACGCATACATATATGTTGCATGTTATCAAAATTGTTCATTTTGATGTCTATTAATCCTCCTTTCTCTTGTGAGGTGTTGAGATCCCCCTTGATCTTCCCAGGAGTGGCAAGTTTGAGCGGTACCCTGGGAGTTGTAAATATCAGGATGTCCTTCAGTGTTCACGTCTTCGCTGTCTCTTTGGACCGGCTGTGTTTTGGCCAGTCCTGACCTGCAGTGTGTCTGCACTGTGCTGTGGGCTTGAAGCTGTTTTAACTTGTGCCACCTAGTGGCTGCTGGTGGACCTATGGCAGCGGACAGCTGGCGGGTGTTTGCAATCACTAGCAACACTGTTTACTCTGTCCAGCCCCCCTAGATGGTTACAGAACTGCTCCGGGAGCTCCCTCCTCCTAGCTCTCACCCAACACCTTCTTTCTCCTTGTGCCCTCTTCCTGTGACTCCGCTTTCCTGTGAAGGCTTCTGCCTCTGTCACCAAGCACTGGAACACACAGATCAGGAACAAAGAAAAATGAGAATGAGGGCCTGGAGAGATGGCTCAGCGGTTAGGGTGCTTGCCTGCAAAGCCTGGTGACCCGGGGTGGGTTCCCTAGTGCCCACGTAAAGCTAGATGCACAGGGTGGCACATGCTTCTGGAGTTCATTTGCAGAGGCCCTGGCACACCCATTCTCTGTCTCCGTCTCTGCTTGCAAATAAATAAAAATAGTTATCATTAAAAAAGAATAGGGTTGCCTGATGCTCACAGCTTGGCTTCCCAGAAGGCCTGCTCTTTCTCATGGCTTAGCTGCCTGCCTGGCAGCTGCTCCAACTAAGTCAAGGAAGAGAAAGAAGAGAAGTTCATCAGTCTCGTTAGCCCATGGGAACTCCCTTTACTGGTTTTTAGCTCAAATCGAGGGCTTCCAGTTGAACTGTGCCTGCAGATGTCTGACGTGCAGGCCACCTTTGGGTTAGGCTGCTGAGAGAGAGATGTAAGAATCACTAGGAAATCACTAGGAAACACACCGCCGGCTCAGGGCCTTCCTGCGAAGCCCTCCCTTTTGTGGCTCGCACCTGTACTCGGTAGGTGAGTGTCACCACCTCATCTTATATGGCACAGGACATTGACCTGAAATATGAAAAATGTGCAGAAACCATCTATGATTTGTGTCTGTGGTGTGTCTCCAGATGTTCATACGTGTGGGTGCACATGCATGTGGATTGCGTGTGTGCAGAGGTGTGTCTTCATCAGTCACGATTTACTTTGTCCTTTAAGGTGGAGTCTCTTGTTGCATCTCGAGCTCATGGAGTCTCCTAGACTGGTTACCCACTGAGCCCCAGGGATCCCTGTCTCTGCCTCCTGTCATCATGCTGCACATTTAAGTGGGTTCTGGGGAATCTGAACAGATTCAAGCTTGTATGCCAACACCTCCTCTGAGCCGCCTCTCTCACCGTGCCACCTTCCCACACCTCTAATTTTGGTTTTGGGGAATTCCATACTGATATCCATAGTGTATACAGGCTTTGCCTGTCACCACCAGTGCCCAGGGGTTCTCTTTCTCCCCATCCTCGCCAGCGTTTGTTATTTATTTCTTGATGATAGTCATTCTGAGAAGAGAGGGATGGAATGTCAACGCGGCTGTAAAGTGCTTTTCTCTGATGACCAAAGACATTAAACACTAATTCTAATGCTAATTGGTGATCTGTCTATCATTCTCTGATTGTCTATGTGTTCCATCCCTATTTTAACAACAAAACGGTTCCCTCGACTCACCATGACATATTCATGATTAGCTGCTTTTTAAATCACTGTTTTGACAACTGATACAAGTTTATTATACAGTTAATGGGTTTCGCTATGATGTTTTATTACTTTGAGGCTCAGTGGACCTTGGATGGAATTTTGAATATTTAATTTAGTAGGCATTTATGTCACATAGTTTTGTGAAGATACAAGCAAAGAAATAAGCCATGTCTAGGAAATGACATAAACAAAACTGATTTGCAAAGTTCAAGTCTGACTTAAACCTAAAATATAGTTGTTGGGGGAGGAACAGTCTATATTGGTTATTTTTCTCTTTACTGTAATTAAATACTAGGCTAAAACAATTTTCAGAGAGGAGAGGTTTCTTTTGGCTATGGTTTATGTGGGTGCAATCCTCCACGAAGGAGAAGGCAGGGTGGGGGAGAGATTCGTGTTTGTGGCAGGACAGCTGGCCTGTAACTCGCTCACATCTCAGGGGATGTGGAAGTAGAGGGACTCGGCTGGAACTGGGGCAGAGTTATGACCCTTAAGGTTCATCCCCTGTCACCCCCTCCCTCCGGCTAGGACTCCCACCCTAAAGGTTCTACAACCTCCCCAAATAGTACCAGCAGCTGGGATCAAGGGTCCACACAAACCTGTCGGGGACATTATACGTTCAAACCACAATACAGCCTATATGCTTCTATACCAATTTTAGAAGTCAATTTCAAAATGCTGCACTTATTTATCTATATGTCTTCATTAACCTTCTCTTGACGAAGGGATCCCAAAAAATACATGTAAAGTTAAGGCAATGACTAAAGCAGCAGCCTCTTAGTGAACATTTCTCTGGGTTAGATTACAAAACCAATGAGCAGAAGGCACAGTTACCTTCTTTCTCATTGCTGGGCTGAACACACCACCAGACACAGCTTATGGGATGAGAGGGTTGATCTCAGCTTGCTGTTTCCAAGAGAAGTTGATTTCTTTGTGTGTGTGTG
The DNA here is from genome assembly GCA_004024765.1 of Zapus hudsonius. Lineage (NCBI taxonomy): Eukaryota > Metazoa > Chordata > Mammalia > Rodentia > Dipodidae > Zapus > Zapus hudsonius. The sequence goes on along the minus strand of PVHP010039986.1, from coordinate 3,635 downwards.
TGTTCTGGACTCTTGGAGGGATTCATGTTAGTACTTTACTTAGGAGTCGGGGCCAGGCAGCTGCATCCAAGGCTTGAGGGAAGAAGCTGGAAAGAGTCTGGGAAGCAATGCAAATGCTGCATATTAATGACATAGGCCATCACTGAGCTTTGATGTTACAGTTCTCATGTTCACTATCCTGTATTTATTGCTAATGTTTTGTGAGGTTTTAAACACACTTGAACTCTACTTAAATTGGTTGATACTTGGTGTCGTAGTCAGCCATGCTGCTGGATGAATCTCCAAACCAGGCACGATTTGGGGAGTTAAGTATTTATTGAACAGATCCAGGGGAAGTTAAGGAAAACAACTGGCTCTCTTTTACAGAAGCAAGGAGAAAGAAAGAAAGAAAGAAAGAAAGATAGATAGATAGATAGATAGATAGATAGATAGAGAGAGAGAATTAACCCACCATCAGCACCTCAAGCAAGCAAGCACACTCCAAACTAGCAAACAAGAGGAACTCCAGGCTTGAGCTCAGACTTCTTTTTGCATATGTAAAGCTAGAATTCCAGACCCATCCCAGAAACATCTTAGGGATGAACCCTAGGATCTGGCCAAGGTGACACACCTCCTCCAGCCAGAAGTGGCTGGAGACAATTTACAATTTAATAAACACAATTATAATAAATTCTATTGGGGGACATTTATTCAAAACTACCACACTTGGCCTGCAGCTCACAGCAGGTGAATGATCTCAGTAAAACTAAGCAATATTGACTTACATGCCTGTGCCAAGATATGAACTCTCAAAGTTTGAGTACAGTTCAGTGTAAGGACAGCAGCTTAGATATGTTTGAATTTACAGGGCTTAGAGAGATGGTTTAGCAGTTAAGGCATTTGCCTGAAAAGCCTAATGACTTGGGTTTCCCAGTACCCACAAAAAAACAGATGCAAAAAGTGGCTCATGCATTTGGAATTCGTTTGCAGCAGCTGGAGGTCCTGGAGTGCCACTCTCTCTCTCTCTTTCTCTTCTCTCTCTCTTCTTGCAAATAAATAAATAAATATTAAAAATGGCAGGATGTGGTGGTGCATGCCTTTAATCCCAGCGCTTGGGAGGCAGAGGTAGGAGGATGCTCTTTTTAGGGGAAGTTAGCTTTTGTTATTATTTTAAGATTATTCCTTTTCTAATACTAGAAGCCAAGATTGTTACTGGAGTGCTTGGCGTATGGGATCAGACAAAATTGAAAGATACATTCACCAGTAATCCATGAGCAATCAGTTTAATAGGGCTTACTTACCAACATACTTCCTAGAAGGTATAAATTGGGAAACACGCCCAGCCTGTCCATTTATCATACTCCACTTCACCGTATACTGGGCATGGGGGGTTTCATGGAATTCACCTGAGGTCTCACGAATGTGAGTGTCAAGGGAGGAAGGAGTACCTACAGAGCAGTGCACAGTGGCTGCCACCCTGAAGACAGCGAGTGTGCCCGGAACCTTCTCTGTGTTGTGCCTGAGGAGTGAGACCCCCACAGAGACCACCAGGGAGACCAAGTCTGATGCAAGCACATGAGGATCTTTATTACAAGCTCGAGCTCGGGTCGCTATCCGAGACACACTGGCACAGCAGCTGTGGGGATGCGACAACTGGACAGTTACATTTTGGGTATTTAAGGGCAGAAACCACAGAAAATCCACAATTGGGGACTTTCCAAGCTTCTGCAGGTGTGGCTTTGTTGTGTCAGAATAATCTGACTGCAGACAGTCAAGGACCTTTTATCTATCTTATCGTCTGCTGGCTGAGTCTAGGGGTAGCAAGATATCTTTTGGCACCCAGACATGTCTTTTATGAGAACATCTGTTTGAGGTCAGCTTTTAGCAAAGATGGAGGGCTGAGCACACAATGGAGTTCTTATGGCAATTTGATCCTTTCATTCCCCCCTCTACTAGTGACTAAAAGAGGCCCAATCTTGGGTCATAGAGCACTATCGTTGAGGGGCACTGTTTAGAAAGGGGAACAGGGTTTTTATAGCAGAGCCAATAAGATTTGGTTAGGTCTGGCTGTGTAGCGTTTAAAACACTGTAAGTCTTTTCTAAGAGCAACATAAGTAAGGTATTCAAACAATTGGCATTACCAATTTTAGCAAGCATAAATATGTACAGTTATAAATTTTTTAATATAAATATTTTTGTTGTAATAAAGCATAGAAAGGAGAGATTGGACTAATACAGATTAATAACTATTAGGTAAATATAACCAATGAGGACAATTTCTGAATTTTTATCCAAAGAATCTTAAAGCAAACAGTGGCTGGCTAATCAGGGCCAGACAGAGGCAGAAGAAGGTATAAGTTAATATAAGAGCTTAGTATTATAAGCCTGCATCAGACAGGGGAGCTTATTAGTCTGAATTTTTATTGCCATTATATTATTTTGTGGTTGTATTTTCTTACTGGGTGTTTAAGACCATGTAGGTAGCCAAAATTAATAATGTATTAAATTTTAGAGGTCAGTGATGGCTCTGTAGGAGAGACTCTTAGGGACCTGTGATGAGCTTTGTGACTTCGCATGGTGTCATCTGCGAGGATAAGTCAAGGCCGTGCTGACCATGTGGCCTTTCTCTCTTTTGGGAAGCTTGGAGGACTGGTTTCCTCTGATGTGACTCTCCTGTTGCAGATACATTTACTTGGAGTCCATCTCTGGGTCTCCGTGTCCTCTTTAATCAAGAGGAGAGGCAACTTACCAGAGGCTAGAAGTGTCCCGTCATCTCCTGTGGCTTTTGACCTGGGAGCAGGAATCAAAATATTGGTCATCCTTTGTTACTCCAATGTTTCTAATTGGCTTTGACACCTATGTCTAATATATATATATATTCCTAATATATGTCTATTAATCACTCAGAGAAATTTTATATCTGATTAGTAAAACAAATTTAGATAAAGAAGTACAGAAACTATCTGATTAATAAATCTGGTTAGAGAATGACACAAAAGCTTAAAATCATTTTGATTAACATTAAGTTTAGTTGCTAGGTGATAGTGTAAGTCATATCTGGAACATAGAACAGAAATATTTGATCTTCAGTTATAAGCACAGGCAGAACTTGTTAGAAGATAAGATTTTATCAAGAGCTAATCCAGAAATTGCATGTCAGGCACAGACAAAACAGTATAATATCTTGGCATCCATCTTTGAAAACATTTTTGGCTAGTCTGTACACTTTTGCAGGTATCAGTTAGCCTGAAAAGTTGGAAACAGAACAGCAGAGTTTAAAACAAGTACCTAAGTAAAACATTGATTGAGACTGTTTGATTACATATAATTTAAGAATAGATAGGCCATTGAGACAGGAACCAAGGATTTTCGACACAAGGACCTCTAAGCTCGCAACAATAAAGCAGCCTTATTACTCACCCACCACGACTCAGGGAACTAAGCGGAAGAGGGGGCGGAAAGATTGTGAGAGCCGTGGTGGGGGAGACTGCCAGGAGGCATGACACCCATCAGTGACAACACACTTGGGCCAGGAAGACTGGGATGAGTACTAAGATATACAGGATCCCTTGCCACAAGGACTAATACAGACAGCCCACAGAGGAGGATATACAACTGATCAGGGATGGGGAGGGGGGGAATTGGGGAATTCGGGA
>PVHP010039985.1:0-16051 GCA_004024765.1 Zapus hudsonius | reverse complement strand
AGAAGAGGGGAGGGGAGGAGAGGGGAGGGGCCAAGAGTGGAGACTTGACTTCCCACCTCTCTGCTCTCCTCAAACACAGCAGGTGTTTGTCTCCACCACAGCCATTCCCCACCCCCTGCCTCCAGCCCAAACTGGCCAATGAGAGCAGCCCATCCTTCTGACCACACTGACTGGGTCAGAGAATGGCAGGTGACCCGAGCTAGGCAGTCATAATCTTGATTGGTTAGACCCTTCTACCACATCCACCTTTGAAAGTCCCAGGATGGTGGACCCCCAAATTCCTGTCTTGCTTAAGCCTGTTTGGGGTCTACCTCTCCTTCTGTGTCACATTTTCAGGGTTCTGGCCCCTAAACTAGTTCCTTTCTTCTCTAATAGCCCCAAACTCTTTTCTTAGCTTCTTCTTAAATTGTACCTTTTCCAGTGTTCAACACCCTGACATAATCCCCTCTCCATCCAAACTGAATCCAGGGCCTCATTCATACATGCCAGGCAAGCATGAGGAGCCAACCCCAGCCATGAGCTTAGCAGGTTCTCCTAGGTGAGAGGGAGAAGCTGGGAACCTTACACAAATGTGATCTGTTTCCCAGCATACACTATCCTTAGAAAGTCTTCAAGTCAGTGTGCTATGGGGGTCTCTTGGTTTGTGTTGTTATGGGAAACTGAGGCACAGATGACACCAGAGACAGAGTGGAGACTCCCAGAAGATCGATTTATGTCAACATGGGCTTGGGAATAACTTTCGAAGCCTGAGCCCTGTGCTCTGATGGCTCAGAGTTTTTATAGACAAAATGATAGGCAGTCTGACATCACCCTGAGTTCTTCACATTATTGGTGGGTTTAACTTCTGGGCTATATGACTGGGGACTGACTGAAAGCAGAAAATGCTAGAAGTTCTGGGGAGTTTGCCTATGGCTGAACTAACCAGATACCTATTACAAGCAGGATGCAGCTGCACAGATTGGGAGGAGACTCAGGGTCACACTGTCTCTCAGGTAAAGGCTTCCATTCGAAGCTGCAAAGCAGGATCTGGCCTTTAGACCATCATCTGGGTCTGGTTTCTCTGTCAAGTTGCTTCTACCACATTGTCTTCTCAAAGGATTCAGTCGAGAGATTTAGCAAAGCAGGGATTGGAGTGGGCTGACCCAGAGGCCAGGAGCAGCCCAGTGGGCTCTGCATGTGGATTTTGAAGACATTTTAATGAATATTTATGAGGTGGATAGCATATTTTTGGGTATGATGACCCTTTTTCCCTCCCAAATCATGATGGACGAGATTTCTCTTTTAGGTTATTTCTTCCCATGATCCCCTAGAAAACCCATAGTTGGGTTAGAGGGAGTGAGACCATAATGTAAGTGATGTGATAATGAAGCCCGGGGTCTTTGAGGACTCAGACCTTTGGTTAGTGTGTAAGTGTAGTGACTGGAAAAGCGCCTGGTGTCTTAGTTTCTGATGAAGCAGGAACAACAACCTAACTGTGGCTTTGAGGAGGTTTAGCCACAAAGGGCCTTGGGATTGTCAGGAGACACAGCCACTGAGATGTAGCTGCGGGTTTCCTTAATTGCCTTCTAGTTAGTTCCTTGCCTACCTGGTCTCAAATGAGAGCCTGTAAAACCCCAGCCATGGAAGGAAGTATGATTGTGAGGTCATAGTTTCTGAAGAGATATTGAAGCATTTTAAGAATGAGTCATATGCCAAGTTCAACTCAGTAAACACCGAGTGGTTACGTGTGCCAGCTAAGATTCAGGGGTAGGGCTGAGTTGATTGGGGCCTGTGAAATTGTGCTTGACTAGCCCAGGGATCGAAAGCTTGCTTAGTCACTGCTCACTGTGTATCTGCTACGTGCCAGGCCCTAGGTCATTGAGGCTTTATCAAGGAAGAAGGATATTAAATATGTAAAAGTGGTTTCTATTTCTAAGGCTGTTTGAATGTATCCCTTCAAATTCACACAATCCTGGCGCACCATCTTTGAGAGGTGAGGCCCAGTGACAGATGGAGAATGGATCGGTATCACTGAAAGAGGGTGTTTGGGAGGGAGGGGATTCTTTCCAACCCTTCTTTGCCTGGGGCTGGGTGCTCCTTGAAACAAGATGCTGGCAGCTGATCTTGGACCCAGCCTAAGTGGAAACTTTGATTTTTACATGTATACTGTGGAATCCCTTCCAGGTCAAGATAGAGGAAAAACATGTGTCCTCTCTTAACACAGAAATGTTACTGTGAGCTGGCCATGGAGGTGTACCAGTCCCAACACTGGGCCAGCAGAGGCAGAAAGGGCAAAGTAAGTTCTAGGCAAGACCCTGTCTCAAAATAAACGAACCCCAGTAGTGCTGACCTGGTGGGCCTGAGACGGCCTCAGATTCTGCAGGTTGGTTACTTAGATAGAGAAGCCCACTGCCCACTCTAGGAGAAACCACCCAGGGGAGATCTGGTCTTCCCAGCCAGCCCCATTAGGAAGGGTGCGCTCAGTCTCCTTTCATCTGGGCTGACAGGGGCCCCTGTAGAGTGGATCCAAACCAGATGTGGCCTGAAGTGGTGCAAGTTGAGAAGCTCTTGTCTGTATGTGTGTGGGGGGAGGGCATCACTGTGGACCAGAGACCTTCAACAGGAGCCCCAGAGGCCCGTGGTTTGTTTAGATCTCCGTGATGGTGCCACAGATGGGAGGGAAGGGGCTTCTCCCACCCAGAGGTGTGGGTGGCTGGGGGAGGGGGAGTTTGTACAGGCTCAGGATCCAGCCTGGATTCAGTGAGCTAATGCAGCCAATCAGCCAGGGGCACCCTGAGGTCCAGCTCACACAAGCACACAGGCCTTCTAGCCATCTGCCCCAGGCCACTGGTAAAGACTTCAGTGCCCTTGCTTCCATCTACTGTCCCAACCCTTAACGGGACTGGCACTCCCGTGCCCACCATGCCCCTAGTAAAATTGGGTGCTGTGATCTTTACAAATGAGGAAGTAATCAAGATTGGGGAATTTTCTTCTCATTCACCCACTAACCATCTGGAGACTGAATAGCAGAAGTCTTTAAACCATAAGCCTTGAGACCAGACAGACAGACAGGGTCCAAATGTCAGCAGCAGTCACTATAATTAGCTATGTGACCTAACAAGCAACCCAATCTCTGTTGGTCATATATTAACAATATCCATGTGTGGAGGAACAAAAATCCTGTGACATACACACACTGCCAGGTGACAAGGACTCAATAAAGTGTGACTGGCTGTTTCCAGTAAAGACATCGATAGAGAGTTGGGATTAGCTCACTTGGTAGAGTGCTTGCCTAGCATGCACAAGGCCCTGAATTCATAAACTGCACGTGGTGAAGAATACCTGTAGTCCTAGCATTCAGGTAAGGGAGGCAGGAGAATCAGAAGTTCAAGGTTATCCTCAGCTACGTAGTTCTAGGCCAGCCTGGGCTTCAGGGGAAAGAGACAGAGAAAGAGAGAAGGGGGAGAGGGAGAGCGGGAGAAAGGGAGAGAGGGAGAGGGATAGAGAGGGGGAGAGAGAGAGAGAGAGCGCGAGAGAGAGCCCACTACTTCATTTCAAAGAGGATTCATTATCAATATTTACCTAAAATGAGCTGAAGCCCTTTACTGAGAACTAGAAAGACACTAACCCATGGTAACTGCCTGTGATTTTCCAACTTACACCTATAAATGAATTTTTGGAAAAGTTCTGAGAGATCTAACTTGTCAAAGCTTGTAGCCACAAAATGGCCTTTCGAGGACCCAGATATCTGGGCAGTTTACTAACCTGAAGACACAAGATGGGGGTAGAGAGGAGCAGAGAACACACTCCATGAGGCAGATTTGGGGAAGAGCCTGACCCAGAGACACACCAGGAGGTGGCAAATGAAGACACCACCACATGGTCCCAGCTCACTGGGCTCACAGTTCTGCAAGAGCTGCAGTGCTGGCAGGAGATGAAGTCAGGATTTGTGAGGAGACGCTGAGACATGGAGCCCTTCCCACCCAAATGAGCTTTCTTTCATCTCCCCTGCCTCTGTGAAGTCCTGACTGAGCAGAAGCCACACTGCTGATCCCACAACTATCCTGCAATTTCTACATTTGCTGCCCTGGCCAAACTCGGAGCAACTTTTGAATCCAGCAAGTTCTGCTGTGAAAATGCTCCTTCTCTCCCAAGAAAAAGTGGGACCCAGACTGATTGCCAGCTCTTTGACAAGGTCAAGGCTCAGCAGTCCTTCTGAATGTTACATCTGACCAGATGTCACTGATACCCAGACAATGAACAGAGAAGTTACCCAGAGGCAGTGTGGCCACAGAACCAGACAGACCGGCTGCATCGCTCGCAGGGGTCTCAAAAGGCAGTTTCCATATGTGTAAATGGAAGACCAGAAATGACAGCTGGCCTAGGAATGTGGCTCAATGGTGGATTACTTGTCTAGCAGGTTGGAGGACCTAGGTTCGATCCCCAGCATTGCCAAAATAAAAAGGAAGGGAAGAGGAGGGGAAGGAAAGAGAGAAGGGGAAGGAGAAGGGAGGGAAAGAACAGGAAAGGGAAAAGGAGGAGGGGGAGGAGAAGGAATGGGGGGAGGAAGAAGGGAAGGGGAAAGGGGAGAAAGAAGGGAGGGAAGGGAAGAAGAAAATTCCGAGATGCACTACATTTTATGAGACATCCCGTGGATGAGGAAACGACAACAATCCAGTAGCAGCTTCAAGGGAAAATGTAGCAAAAGACGGCTCTGCGTCACCTTCTTGACTGTCTGAAGAGAACCCAGCCATGTATGTCTGCGTGGAAACTTTCTGGACTTAATCCCAAATGATCCAGAAATAATACTCTACCCAGGGAGTCCCAAACTTCCGGTCTTTCTTAAGCAGCTTACCTGTCCCTCCCCCATGTTTTCCTTCCAGCATTACTTTAACCTTTATGTCTACTGGCATTTCGCCACCTGCCATCTAGCCTTGCTGCTGTGGCTTCTGAGACCTGTCCCAGAACCCAACCCTTTCCTAGCTAGTTCAGAAATCCCTCAGTCTCAAGAGTTTTGGGTGGTCAATACAATTTACTGGGAAAACTTGGAAATCACACATCATCAGAAAGAAGAAACTGTTAAAAAGAAAATCCTAGGCTGGAGAGATTGCTCAGTGGTTAAAGGCACTTGCTTGCAAAGCCTGAGGACCTAGGTTTGATTCCCCTGTGCCCACATAAAGCCAGATGCACAAAGTGACACATGTGTCTGGAGCTTATTTGCAGCACCAGGAGGCCCTGGAACACCCACTCATTCTCTCTCAAATAAATAAATATTTTTTAAAAGAAAGAAAGAAAAAAAAAAGAAAGAAAGTAGTGAAGCTGTCTGTGGTGGTTACTCAGGAGGCAGAGGTAGTAAGATTACTATGAGTTTGAGGCCAGCCTGGGACTACAGAGTGTGTTCTAGGTCAACCTGGGCTAGAATGAGACCCTACTTTGAAAAAATTCAAGGAAGGAAGGAAGGAAGGAAAGAAAAGAAAAGAAAGAGGAGAAGGAAGGAAGGCGGGAGGGAGGGAATAAATCCTACTGGCCTTAGTAGTGATGCAGGATTTTAGATCCAGGGGGAGATTAAATCCCATAAAGATGCAAGAGACCCAGGCAAGGTGAACCCCAACTTTTGGATCCTAATCCAAGTTAGCAAAGAATTGAAAACACAGACTCCAAAAAGGGTAAATTATAAATTATGAGGTTTATTTTAGGGAGAGTTAGGATTCAGGAGGAAGACCAGCAGAAGGCCCAAGCTAAAAGAAGTTGCACCCCCTTCCCTAACCCTAACCCTGTGTACACACAAACACGGAAAGCAAAAGATGAGAGTCCAAGCCACGATCCCTTCACATCGGATTCAGAGAAGACTAGGATTGTAAAGGACTCAGAGTGCAAAGAGAGATCACACATGAAGAAAAACAGGAACATGCCCCCAAACAAGGCAAAAGAGCAACCAGATGATCATAGGACAAAATGAAGTCCTAGCTGCTTCCCAGGTGGGCTTTGTTCTGGGCACTTCCTTGACTAACCTTGTATGTAAATCTCTCTCTTGGCTTCTCCTTCCTCTGGATCCACACTGCCAGGCTCTCTCTCTCGGTCTCCTCTTTTTGTCTTGGCCCTGTCTGCTTCCCTCCGATCCTAGCTCTCCTGAAAATAAACGTCCCAATTTATAAATTTGCCCTTCTCAGATTCCATGGTTTTCATTCTTAACTACTCAAAAGTTGGGGTCCAAGGGCCTGGGATCTCCTACATCTATATAGAATTTAATCTTTCCTTAGACCCCCAAATCCTGCATCGGTACTATAGGCTGTGATCGCAGCTACTCCAGAAGCTGAGGCAGGAGGATTACAAATTCAGGCCTGCCTGAGCAACAGTTTAGTGAGATCAAAAAAGAGTGAAAAGGTTGAGAATACAGGTCAATGGTAGAGTACTTGCCTAGCATAGGTGAAGCCCTAAATTCAAGCCCCAGTATGGCAAGGAAAGAAGGGAGGGAGGGAAGAGGGAGGGAAGGAAGGGGAATTCTTCTAACCCACACATAACAGCTATTAATATATATGGGGGGGGCAGGGAACAACTCAGGTGTCACTCCATGGGTGCCTTATTCTTTTTGAGTCTCTCACTGGCCTGAAGCTCACCAGTAGGCTAGACTGACTGGCCAGCGCTCTAGAGATCCACCTGACTCTGCGTCCCCAGCACGCACACCACCTGGCTTCCACACTTGAAGATAGAATTCATGCCCTCATGCTTGCAAGCGCCTTACTAACTGAGCTATGTACGCTATTAATATATCCAGGGTGTCTAGGTACCTTTATCCTTCCCTATTTCTCTCCATGCAAATACATAAACAGATATCTAATTTTTATCTATTATTAGTATTATATTTTTTGGGGGGTCAAGGTCGGGTCTCACTCTAGCTCAGGGTGACCTGGATTTCACTATGTAGTCTTCCTCTGCCTCCACCTTCCAAGTGCTAGGCTTATAGGCCTGTGCCATCATACCTACTTTAAAAATATGTATATTTTGGGCTGGAGAGGTGGCTCAGTGGTTAAGGCACTTACCTCCAGTGCCTAAGGACCCGGGTTCAATTCCCCAGGACCCATATAAGCCAGATGCACAAGGTGGCGCATGTGTCTGGAGTTAGTTTTGGGTGGCTGGAGGCCCTGGCGCCCCATACTCACTCTCTCTCTCTCTCTCTCTCTCTCTCTCTCTTTCTCTCTCTCTCTACATATATGTATATATATATGTCTGCTTGCAAATAAATAATTTTAAAAATATATGTATATTTTATTTCTTAATTTGCAAGGAAGGGGGTGGATAGGTGCACCGGGGCCTCTAGCTACTGCAAATGAACTCCAGATGCACACACCACTTTGTGCATTTGGCTTTATATGGATACTGGGGAACTGAATCTGGGCCATTAAATGCCTTAGCCACTGAGGCATCTCTCCAGCCCCACGCCTATTTTTTAAGCACCCCATATTTTAGCATTGTGTTTCAACTTCTCAGCGTATTGTGACCATCTCCTGTGATTAAGTGAAAACTGTAGGGGACTGACTGCTGTTGTATAGAGCAGACTGAAAATCAAGATTGTCACCAGTGCTCAAGTTTCATTTCCTAAACTGAAACTACTTCCCAGAAATCCAGAAAGAGGGCCAACAGCCCCAAAGCAGGTTTAAATTCCTTGCCTGTCATCCTAGCACACAAAAGGTTGTTTGTCCGCCCCCCCCCCCCCTTTATTCTGAGAGTACTTTGAAAGGCCAGTCAGGGCTTTGTTTCTGCTGTCCTCCAACCTTCTCTGGTCAGCCTCTGGCTCTTTGGAACACTGGAACTAGAAAACAAACCAGTCTGTATGTTTAAACTAAAATCATTGTCAATTTGTTCATGGCCTTTTGCAATATCCTGTTTGTTTGTTTGCTAATTTGTGGCAGAGTCTCGCTCTAGCCCAGACTGACCTGGAACTCACTCAGTAGTCTCAGGCTGGCCTCAAACTCACACCGATCCTCCTACCTCTGTCTCCCAGTGCTGGGATTAAAGGCGTGTGCCACCACTTGTGCCATGATTTGGAAGTGGTGCAGACATGACAGCTTTCTCAGACAGAGTCCCTCAAGGTCTCAAGGAAGTAAGCCTGCTGAAGGCCCTGGGCTCCATTCCCAGCACTTACCTGTCTGACACTTGTGACTCTGGCCTTGAACTCTGCTCTGGATCCTGGTCACTGGGTCCACAGGGAGCCCCCTACCCTTCTCAGTAAGCACTGGTGGTTCCCCCCACCCCTGTGATTTACTGAAAACCTTGCATCTTCTCCCCACTCACCTCCGAAGGAACGGGGCGGGGCGGCGGGGGTGGCCGGCAGGTGACTCGGGGCGGCCCCGGGTGAATCCCGCCGGGTCGCTCCGCCTCCCCGGGCCACCCGCGTCTCCGACCCGCCCCAGGTTGGCGGCGGGTGGCGGGCGGCGGGGCCCCCATCAGGCGCCCCCAGGGGCTGAGATGAGCGGTGCCAGCCGCTGGGCATCCCTGCTCCTGTGCCTGCTGCAGGCCGCCCCAGGTAAGCGCGCGGGCGGGGACCCGGAGGGGACGGCAAGGGGACAGGGCGGGGATGCGCCCCACCCGGGCTCCCGGGCTATTGGGGGAGGGCAGGGGAGGGGGGACCGGGGCCGCTGCGGAATTGCGTCTGCCCTGAGCTAAACAGACCTGAACCAACCTTCCGGGAGCTCAGGAGGCATCTTGCCCAACGCCTCTCTCAGGTGGACGGGGAGAGAGGCCCAGGGCTCCCCAGCGTTCTGTCCCTGCGCCATACCTCGCAGGACCGCAGGATCCTGCCCTCCCCCGGCTTTGGCGGTGAGTGTCGCCCCACCCCCAGACCCAGAGGTCCAGGTGAGACCCCCCCCTGCTGTGGGTGCTTTGCACTGGACATTTCTCTCTGAACCTCAGCTGGTAAACAAGGCTGCAGGGGACAGACTACCTGGGGCAGGACACAACCAGGCAACCTGACCTTTCCACTCTCCACCACGGTGACTGTCCCTCGGAGGAGAGGCCTTCAGGGCCTTAGAGTCACCTTTGGAAGTGCTGGCAGTGACCTTGGACTAAGTAGATACAGCCAACTTTGAGCTGCTGTGTTGGGCCCGTGTTCCTTTTAAACTGTCCTATGGGGTAGATAGTCTCCCCCTTCAGAAGGGGAACCCGCTGGAGAGATGGTTCAGCTGGTAAGTAAGCTTGCTATGCACAGGCGAGGGTCTGAGTTCAATCCCCAGCACTGGACCCTACTCATGCCCACCTGTCACCGCAGCCCTGTAGAGGCTGGGGCTCATCAGTTAGCCAGTGTGACCAAAAACAAACAAACAAACAGAAACCTCCTCTGTCTCAAGGAAACAAAGGGCTTCCATGTCGCCCATATGTGGTGTGATCCAGGTGTCCCCCATAAATTTATGTGTTCTGAATGCTTGATCCCCAGCTGATGGCAATCTGGGAGTTGGCACCTTGTTGGAGATGTGTTGTTGGGGGCGGGCTTATGAGTATTATAGCCAGCTTCCCCTCGCCAGTGTTTGGCACACTGTCCTGTTGCTGTTGTCCACCTGATGTTGGTCAGGAGGTGATGTCCAACCCCTGCTCCTGCCTTTGTTTTCCCTGCCATCATGGAGCTTCCCCTCCAGTCTGTAAACAAGTAAACCCTTTCCTCCACAAGCTGTTTTTGGGCAGTTCTTTCTGCCAGCAACGAGAAAGCTAACTGCAACACCATATGACAGAATTCCCTCAAGGGACCCATGAACTCTCTTGGGGCAAGAGATGGGTCACTAGACAAAAGAATAAGGCTGAGGGCTGGAGAGATGGCTCAGCGGTTAAGGCACTTGCCTCCAGTGCCTAAGGCCCTGGGTTCAATTCCCCAGGACCCACTCTCTCTCTCTCTCTCTCTCTCTCTCTCTCTCTCTCTCTCTCTCTCTCTCTCTCTCTCTCTCTCTCCTTGAAAATGAATAAAATAAAATATTAAAAAATAAAAAAAAGAATAAGGCTGAGCCCCAGGAGACCCTTGACAAGAGGCCAAGAGCCTGAATTAGAGTCCTGGTTTTAGGACTCAGTAGCTGAGAGGGCCTCAGTTTTCCCACCTGTACTGTGAGGATCACATTCTGGCCTAAAGTTACAACGCAGTACACATGATGTAATATAGCATCATCGTCTTCAGCACCTTCTCTTAGAGACGGCAGACTCCCCAGAGAGAGGAATATTCAGAGGTTAGATAGTGAATGCCAGGCAGCACCAGCTGCCTCTTGAACTTTGGGGACCTGTGAGGTGACCAGGCCACCTGGACAGACATCTTGATTAGGAGTGTGGACTTTATTCTGAAGGCAAGAGAGAGTCATGGAACCTGGGAGTGGTGGGGTTGGGGTACATATTTCAGAAGATGAGGGTTAGCCGTGAGAAAGAAAGGGTTGAAACCAGTTAAAGGTGGCCAGGGCGCATGTCACTGGCACACTGTGGTCTCAAAGGAGTGCAACAGGAAGCAAGGGATGAGTCAGGTAGGCAGCAAGTGAATGCCCAGGTGGTGGGAACGGCACAGGCAGAGGCCCAGAGCAGAGAGCAGGCCCTCTGGGTGTTCAAGTCCAGCCCACTCTCTCTGCCTGCTGTCTTTACTGTGTGACAATGTGAGCCAGCTTCCTGTTCACGCTGCGCTTTCCCCGCCATGATGAAACTGTAAGCTGAATACACCCTTTCCTTCCATCAGCTGCTTATGGTCAGGTGTTTTGTTCCAGCAATGAGAAGGTAACTGCTCTACCAGGTCAGGTGAGGCAGGAATTCAGGTGAGAGAGAAGAAACTTGCAAAAAGAATGTGTGTGTGTGTGTGTGTGTGTGTGTGTGTGTGTGTGTGTATGCTATGAACCATTCTAAGTTCATGGGCAAATACCTGAACTGAAGTCGAGAAGCAAGTAGGGAACCCATAGTGGCAGGTAGAACCATGTGTAATGTATTGGCTCTTTTCTCTGGAACCATCCATTGGGAGCAGTTCTGCTCCTAAATCCTAGACGGCAATCTTTCCTGGGACCTTCCTGCTCCAGCAGGTAGGGAGGGACAGGGATACTTGTGAGGAAGCCTTTTGAGAAATCCATATTAGACCAGTATTCATTCCCCCAATAAGTATTTATCATATATCATGGTTTGATCCAGGTGTCCCCCACAAATAAATGAATGTGTTCTGATAGATCGATCCTCAGCCGATGGCAGTTTGGGTTTTACAACCTCGATGGAGCTGTATTGTTGGGGGTGGGCTTATGGGGTTATAAGCCAGCTTCCCCTTGCCAGTGTTTGGCACACCTTCCTGCTGCTATTTCCAGTGCTGTGGCAGAGGTGATGTCCACCCCTCTGCTCACGCCATCGTTTTCCCTGCCAGGATGGAGTCTCCCCTTGAGTCCGTAAGCCAAATAAACCCATTCCTCCATAAGCCGCTTTTGCATGGGTTCTTTCTGCGCAGCAACTAGAAAGCTGACCACAACATCATGCATGTATGATACCAGGGGTCCATCCTAGACAGGTTCTGGGGTTGTGATGAGAATGAGCTTTCCTGCTTGGAGACCTCCTGGAGTCCAGGAGGGGTGTCAGGCCATTCGTTGGCTCCTGCCCTGTGGTGACCTACTGCAGTCTACCCTTGGCACAGAGGGGATGCTATGCTGGGGTCTGGGGAGGGAAGAGGCTGCAATACATCCTGCTGATGGCTGCTATTTCCTCACACGTGGGGTCAGCTGAGTGCCTGGCCAACCACCGGCTCTTCACCTCTGAATGCCTATCCAAGACTGGCCAAGAGGGCTGGGGCCATGTTAGTAAAGTACTTGCCCCTCAAGTATGAGGCCCTGAGTTGGATCCCCTGATCCCATCTAAAAGTGCCAGGTGTGGGGGTGAACTGGGGAGGTGGAAGCTGGAGAACCTGTAAGACTTCTAGGCGACCAGGCTAGTCAAATCAGTGAGCTTCCGGCCACTGAGAGACCTTGTCTCAAAGAAAGGGTTCCTAATCCAGGTGTGGTGCCCCACACCTTTAATCCCAGCACTCTGGAGACAGAGGTAGGAAGATTGTTGTGAGTTTGAGACCAGCCTGGGACCACAGAGTGAGTTCCAGGTTAGCCTGGGCTAGAATGAGACCCTACCTCAAAAATAAATGAATGAATGAATGAATGAATAAATAAATGAATAAATAAATAAATAAGGATTCCTAACCAGGAATGGTGGCATGCACCTTTACTCCCAGCACTTGAAAGGCTGAGGTAGGAAGATCACCATGAGTTTGAGGCCAGCCTGGGCTACAGAGTGAGTTTCAGTCAGCCTGGGCTAGAGTGAGACTCTGCTTCAAAAAAATAAAAAATTAAAAAGGAGGAGGGTTTCCTGAGGACGACACCTGGGGCTGTCATCTGACCTACACACATGAGAGCACGCATGGGCACTCATGCCTACAGCTCCAGGCTCATGACCTCTTCCTCCCCAACAGGGAAGCCCCAGCTAGCCTCTCCGCGGAATGTGACACTGTTCTCCCGGGACTTCAGTGTGTACCTGACATGGCTCCCAGGAATTGGCAGTCCCCCGAATGTGACCTATACTGTGACCTATCAAGGGTAAGGGGTCGCCTCCCTGGGCTCGTGTGGGGGTTGGGGGGGCTTCCTTGGCCTAGTTCCATTTCCTGGGGTGAGCTTGCCATGATTCTCTGGGAGGTGCCATAGGCAGCTGCATGGACCTGGTTGGAGGTGCTGGGAAGGGTGCTGTTGGGAGATCTTTGATCAAGTTGGAGGGAGACTTCAGCGGAGCTGCCAGGACTGGGGACAAAGGCCGAGATGCTTCCAGATGATTAGTGAGGACAGATGGCCAAGGGGCTGAGCCTGCATCCTGCAGGGCATGGAACTTGAGATGGACAGAGCTTTGGGGTCCTTCCCAGAAGCCCAGGCCACCCCTGCTAGCCCAGAGGAATCTGACAATAGAACGCCAAGGAAGGGTGGCAGATACCCAACAGCAGTCTGGACTTGGGGGGGTGTCGCAGGGAGGGGGAGGAGCTACTGGGTCCTCAGGCTCCACCCTGGGTCATGGAGTCCAGGGGACCTTGAGAGAGGTCACCTGGTCCTCTCAGGATCAACAGATAGGTGCTGCTTTCCCCATGACTGGGCTCTGAGAGGGGCCCTGGCTTGGCCCAGGGCTGGTGATGGAACCCGAAGAGAAACCCAAGCATGTATGGCCCCAAACTTGTGTGCCTTTCTGTTCCATTACTGTCCCCCAAATTTTCAGAATCCAGATGTAAGGAATGGGGGTGCTGGATGGGACAAAAACAGCCCAAAAGGATACTTTCAGAAGCAAGAACTGTACAGGGAGGCAGGAAGTACCTCTTAACTATGTGTTGCTATGTGCCAGGCGGGCACTGTGTTGGTACATTCCTGATGTCCCCTTGCTTATGATGATGTTTGGTGCTGGTGAACCAGGGCTTTGCACATGTTAGGCAAGTGCCTACCTCTGAGCCGCACCTCCCACCCTATGAGGAAGGTCCAGTACTGTGCCTTACAGGGGAACCTGAGGCACACAGATAGATGTCGTTCAGCTGAGATGACATTCTTTTCTTTCTTTTTTTTTTTTTTTTTTTTTTTTTTTTTTTTTTTTTTTTTGGTGTTTTGAGGTAGGGTCTCGCTCTAGTCCAGGCTGACCTGGAATTCACTATGTAGTCTCAGGGTGGCCTTGAACCCATGTGATCCTCCTACCTCTGCCTCCCTGGTGCTGGGATTAAAGGTGTGCGCCACCACGCCCGGCTCAATAGTCTCTCTTAATACCTAGTTCCAAATCTCTTTTGTTTTTAGGACAAAAAATTTTTTAAAAAATAGCTTTTAGTATTCTGTTCCCTTGCTTTGATTCTCTTCTTCACAGCCTCCTGTAATTCATACAAGATGTTCTTTTTCTGCCTTCAATGTTTGCCTTTTCTTATAAACTCCACTTACATATATATTTACAGATTTACTCATTCTTTTATGCTATTTTTCACATGGGACAGATTTCAGTATTGATTTTTGTTTACTTCTGTGTGTTTTGATTTCTATTCCCTCTCCTGGTGATACTTAGTTCTTCATATCTAAGCCCTTCCAATCTGACACATTTGTAAGGGAGAATGACACTTTGTTCTCAGTAGTCCTGATTTAACAGATAACCAAGATCAATCGGCAATCTTGAGTTAAAACTGACATAGAGAATGTGCTCCCACGGCAGAGTCCTCCGTGATGAATTTTGCTAAGTGTCTACATGTTTGTGATCAAGACATCTCCACTACCTCAACAGTTCCCCTGGCTGCTTTGTCCTCAGTCCCCACCCGCTTGATCTAGACAACCACAGCTTGGCTTGCTGACACTCTGGGTTAGCCTTGCACAGTCCAGAATCTCATAGAAATGGGTTTGTTGCCAGGCATAGTGGCTCATGCCTTTAATTTCAGTACACGGGAAGCTGAGGCAGAAAAATTGACAGGAGTTTGAGGCCTGCTTGGGCCACAGTGTGAGACACTGTCTCAAAACCAGAAGAGGGCTTAGCAGTTAAAGGTGCTTGCTTGCAAAGCCTGGCGGCCTGGGTTTGATGAGTCCCCAGTGCCTATACATAAAGTCAGATTCACAAAGTGGCATGTGTGTCTGATTTACAGTGGCAAGAGGCCCTGGTATGCCCAGTCTCTCTCTCTCTCTCTCTCTCTCTCTCTCTCTCTCTCTCTCTCACACACACACACAAATAAATAAATAAATAAGCATTTTTTTACAGAAAATGGGGAGCCGGGGAGATGGCTCAATAAGTAAAGTGCTTGCTGTGCAAGCATGAGGACCTGAATTCAGATCCCCCAAACTTAAAACACTAGGCTTAGGCTTGGTGGTACATACCTGTAACCCCAGGGGTGGGAGGTGGAATTAGAGGGATCCCCAAAGCTTGCTGTCTAGCTATTTAGCCAAATCGGTGTGTTCCAGGGTCAGGGAGAAACTCTGTCTCAAAAATAAAGTAGATGGGCTGGAGAGATGGCTCAGTGGTTAAAGTGCTTGCTTGCAAAACCTAATGACCAGAGTTTAATTCTCCATTACCTACATAAAGCCAATTGCACAGTGGCACATGCATCTGGAGTTTGTCTGCAGTAGCTGGAGGCCCTGGCATGTCCATTCTCTCATCTGTCTACCTATCTATCTTTCTCCCCCCCCACTTGCAAATATGCAAATAACTATTTTTTAAAAAGTAAATTCTCATTTAAAAAAATAAAAATAAAGCAGAGAAATGAGAGTCAGACACCTTACATTGGCCGCTGGCTACAACCCAGCCCAGGAAAAGGAAAAGACCAAATCCTGTATAACAGCTGTGATGGCCTTTCCGAAACTGTTGTTTTAGTATTTGTGCATTGCACACACACTTGCACCCCCCCACACACACATATGCAAGCAATGGTTTTGTGTAACGTGTACCCTTTTGTATCTGACTCCTTTCACTCAGACTGTGTCTGAAAACCATCCACATGGTTCATACATCCATTCATTACTTCTTGTCTCCCAGTGGTAGCCCACTGCATGATGGTACTAATATTTGTTCCTCCTCAGTGGATATTTGGGTCGTTCCCATTTTAGGGTATCCCTCTATTTTCCCCCCAAACATGTGTTCTCCTCATTTGCACTGTGACCCATTGTCCCAGGAATTGGCTGTCCTGCTTGGCAAAGTGGGAGAGGGCTGCCAGCTTTTTAGGCACCCCCCCACAGACACACCCCATTCCCAATAGCCCCAAAGTTTATTAACCCATTTCAGCATATGTACTCTTAAATCCAAAGTCTCATCTAAATTTTATCTAAATCAGGCATGGGCATGACTCGAGCTATGACTCATTCTGAGGCAAAATTATTGTCTACCAATGGACCTAGGACACCAGATAAAGTTGTATGCTTCAAAAATGAAATGGGAGGGGGGGGAAGCCAGGCGTGGTGGTGCATGCCTTTAATCCCAGCACTGGGGAGGCAGAGGTAGGAGGATCACCGTGAGTTCAAGGCCAGCCTGAGACTATGTAGTGAATTCCAGGACAGCCTGGACTAGAGAGAGAGACCCTACCTCGAAAAACCAAAAAAAAAAAAAAAAAAAA
>PVHP010039984.1:0-16090 GCA_004024765.1 Zapus hudsonius | reverse complement strand
CTGGGCCAAAAATAGCATCTTCAACAAATAGTGCTGGATGAATTGGATAAACACGTGTAAAAAAATGAAAATAGACCCACTCCTTTCACCATGCATAAAAATCAACTCCAAATGGATCAGAGACCTCAATATAAATCCTGTAACCCTGAACACCCTGGAATAAAAAATAGGAGGAACTCTACATGAAATAGGAATAGGGAAAAATTTCCTGAGCAAAACTCCAGCAGCCCAGGAAGTGCAACAATTAGTTAACCTATGGGACCTGATCAGGCTCAAAAGCTTCAGTACAGACAAACAAAACATACTCAGAGCCAATAGACCCCCATCAAACTGGGAGACGATCTTTACCAGCTATAACTCAGACAAAGGCCTAATCTCCAGATCTTACAGAGAACTAAAAAAAATACATAATAAAATCTCAAACAGCCCTCTCACAAAATGGGGCACTGATCTCAACAGAGAATTCACAGAGGAGAAAACACAAATGGCCTTGTCCCATCTAAGAAAGTGCTTAGCATCCTTAAGCATCAGGGAAATGCAAATCAAAACCACAATGATATACCATCTTACCCCTGTCAGAATGGCAATCATAAAGAAAACAAACAACAATCGTTGCTGGCGAGGATGCGGGGGAAAAAGGAACCCTCATTCACTGCTGGTGGGATTGCAAACTCGTTCAACCGCTATGGAAAGCAGTGTGAAGACTCCTAGACAGAATGGACATAGAACTAAGAATGGACCCAGCTATCCCTCTACTAGGCATCTACCCGCAAGATGTCACATCTCGATGCAGAAACTTTTGTATATATTTATATATACAAAACTATATTTATAACAGCTCAATTCATAATAGCCAAGAATTGGAATCAACCCAAATGCCCATCCATGGAGGAATGGACAGTGAAACTGTGGTATATTTACACGATGGAATTCTACTCAGCTGAAAGGAAAAATGACATATCAAAATTTAGGAAAAAATGGTCTGACTTTGAGCAGATCTTACTAAGTGAACACTCAAAAGATCAGAGAATCGAATGCTGCATAGTCTCCCTCATATGCAGTCCTTAACGAGGCTAAACATCAACTCTACGCAGACTAGTAGAAAGAAGTGAGAGGTTATAAATGACGGGTAAGGGATGGGGGAGGGGAATGGCTTAAGCATGAGGCTGAACCAAATTAGGTTCAAAAACATAAAATCCTCATGAGCATACTGTAACCTATTGAGCAAGTAGTGGGCATCGAAGGCAAGAAGGGCCATGAGTAGTAGGGGAGAGAGTCTAAGCCTTAAGCCTGTGAATAATTGATCAGTCTGACAACCCCTGGTCCCAGTCACTGGTTCCTTCCCTCACTGAGCTGTTGACCAAAGTGACCCATGAGGTTCCAAAAACAAGACAGAATTCTGTCAAAGCCCTTGAGTGCCCCCCCCCCAGGCCTGAGGCAAAACCCTGTTGCTGAAGAAACCACAGAATGCCATCGATCAGCAGCGAGAGACCCTTCAAGGTCCGGAATGGTAACCAGCCCCCAGGTGGTAATTAGTGTAGTGCTGGAAGGCACTGCACAAGCTGCCAGGGGAAGCTGATCAACGACAGCTGGAGTAAACAGAGACCACTGGCATGAAACACAGTTTGTGGCCATGAATAGGCTGACCATACCTCCTACTGGGAGAGAACAGCGAACCAAGAAAGGAGCACTCGTGCAATGGAGGAGCCTAGGCCTGGGGGAGACAATCAACATCTTTTAAATTCGGCCAAATATTCCACTTAGGGAGGGGGAGCCCTTGACTGGAACTGGGGATTCAGGGCGATATGCACCAGATTCCGTACTCTTGAGCTTACAAGAAAAGATGCACTATGGGAGCGATTGACGGGGAGGCTACTAAAAATAGAATCTTGGTAATCCAGAATTGTGTATATTTGTTAACTTATACTGATCTCACTCTCCGATGGAGATTGTGTTTGTATTTTTCAGGATGCAGTGAGAGAGCTGTGGCCCATCTAATCCTACCATCCAACCGTAGGCAGATAGCTGAGATCCTGGTAAGAGATGAGCCACCACAGCCATATCATGGAGGATCCATATGGAATGCCGCAGAGAAGGACGGGATGAACAAGAGACCCACAGCCACAGCCATTCAATTAACGCAGGATAAGCCAGAGTGTCAGAAACCAACAATTTTCGACACAAAGATCCCTAAGCTCACAACATTAAAGCAGTCTTAATACTCACCCACCATGACTCAGGGAACTGAGCGGAAGAGGGGGCGGAAAGATTGTGAGAGCTGTGGTGGGGGAGACTCTCCAGAGGCATGGCACCCCTCAATAACAACACACTTGGGCCAGGAGAACCAGGCTGAGTACTAGGCTATCCATGGTCCTGCTACAAGGACTGATCCAGATGACCCACGGAGGAGGGTATCCAGCTGATTGGGGATGGGGAGGGAGGGCATTGTGGAATTGGGGATAACAATTCATTGTTTGCCCACTAAATAATGTAACTCATTATGGACAATAAATATATATTTAAAAAAGAATGCAGGAATCATGGCTGGGGAGATGGCTCAGCAGTTAAAGGCGAATGTTTGCAAAGCCTGCTACCACAGGGTTCAATTCCCTAGTATCCATGTAAAGTCAGATGCAGAGGCCAAAGGCCCTTACATATCCAGACCCTTCCCTCTCTCTCATGCAAATAAATTATAAATAATAAAAAAAGTTTGGTTAGACTTAACAAAATATCAATATTGAAGATATATATACCTTCAGAGCAGAGGTCCTGCTTTTAGAAGTTTGTTATCCTAAGCCCACCATGGTGGTGCATGCCTGTAATTCCAGCATTGGGAGGCAGAGGCAGGAGGATGACAAGACTGAGACCAGCCTGAGCTGCACAGTGAGATCTCAGGAGTAGGCTTGTAGCTCAGGGTAGAACGTTCACCTAGCAATGTGCAAGGTTCTGAACTGGAGCTCCAGCACGACACAGAAAAGCCATACAGAAGAACAGCAAATACAGGGGTGGAAGTGGAAAGATCCTCCTGCACTGTGCGTCTCACTACACACTGGAAACATGACTGTCCACCGAAAGGACTGGTTAAGTGCATCAGTGACCATTCTCACTTGGCCTCCTAGGCTGCCAAGCAAAGAAGGATGGTGGACACATGTGCCATAGAGAACAAGGAGAAGGCAGGGTCCTTCCATTTCCCCACATATGCTTCCACATCTTTTCAAGTTTGTTTTCACAATGTGAATGTTAATTTTACAATTCAAAATAGAAGATACATTCTAGTAGCAGTGGAAATCTTTTTTTTTTTTCTTTTTGGTGTTCATGTGAGTGCAGGCACATGCCTGCCATGGTGTGCCTGCGGAGGTCAGAGGACAACGCTGATGTAGGTTGTTTGAAGCAGGGTCTCTTGTTCACCACTGTGTTCACCATATTAGCTGGCCCATGAGCTTGTGGGTATTCTATCTCTGCCTGGCTTCTTGCTGTAGGCATGCTGCGATTACAGATGCTCACTCTACAGCACCTGGCTTTACATGGATTGTGTTGATCCCAACTCAAGTGTCCATGCCTCTGTGGCAAGTGCTTTATCATTGTGCCATCTCCCCAGCGCAGAGGCAGAAATCTTGTATGAGACAATTGGCAGTCAAAAGAGATCGATTGTCTCCCGGCTCCTCTTTGTTATTCAATAGCTAGGGTGTATTACTACATTGGATAAACAAAAGGTGGTTTCTCTACAAGATAAAGTGATCACTGCCCTTTGGTTCAGGTAACTGAAGTTCATAGTTTCTTTGAAAAAATCCATTATTACTGTTACTGTTATTATTGTTTTAATTATTTCTTTGCCCAGGCTGACCTGGAATTCACTATGTAGTCTCAAACTGGCCTCAAACTCACAGCAATCCTCCTACCTCGGCTTCCCAAGTGCTGGGATTAAAGGTGTGCACCCAGCAAAAATCCATTCTTGTTTTCAGAAAAATTACAGATGATTTTTCATGTCTGAACTATAAGTGACTATAATTGAACTATTAAGTTTCAAAACTGTCCACATTCTTTGGAAGCAACTATTTGAGTTAAAGGTATGCAGGCACATAGCGTACAATCTCAACTTCTTTAAGGACCTGCAGTGTACTTTTAAGTAAGGACATACAAAGTTTGGAAATGTATTTAGAATTCAGAAGCAGCCATGTCAAATCAAATCTAAAGATTATAATATTACTTTTACTTTAAAATGCTACATAGCAATCAATAATCATAAAAGTAAAGACATATGATAGACAAGTAGTTAGACTTTTATCTAATACAGATGAAATTATCACCTATCTATATCTATCTATCTATCTATCATATATCTGTCTATCTTTTAAGACAGGATCTCATTATGTGACCCTAGCTGGCTTTGAACTCACAATCCTGAGCTTCCAGAGTGCTGGATGAATTCTTTTTATAGGTTGTGTCAATAAAAACTGGCAGTGACTGTCTTGCCCATATAAAAATGAAAGTATATATTGAAATGTTTAGAGAGAAAATGTTAAGAACTCTCCAAAATTAATTTAGAGAAAAATTTCTCATATCTAAGTTAACTGTGTATATCAGCACACAATTGGAAACAATTTAAGGTCCTGAAATCCCTTTGAAAATGTGTGGAAAAATATTCAATTTAAAATTGTTTTATAATATAATGTCAAATTTTGGGATTAGGTATTAACTAATAATTAAAAATCAAATGGACCAGGCATGGTGGGGTACACCTTTAATCCCAGAATTTGGGAGGCAGAGGTAGGAGGATCACTGTGAGTTTGAGGCCACTCTGAGACTACATAGTGAATTCCAGGTCATCTTGGGCTAGAGTAAGAACCTACCTCAAAAAGCAAAACAAAACAAAAAAATCAAATGTAATCATTATGACATCTTTAAAGCAGAAGCATACGTAAGTAGAAAAAAAATCTGTCAGCCAAGAGATTACAGACTTTCATGACCTGCTGACCATGAACAGAAAAGTCAAATGAAGAGTGGTTCAGACGCTGTGGGGTCGCCTTTCAACTCTACTCAAATTCAGTAAAGTAAAAACAATGCTCGGAATATCCTAGATCTGTAATAATTCCTATGCATGTGACCTCAATAAAAGTGATCACTATGCAATATAAAGACATTCTTATCAACAATGGCAGTTAATCATTGACTTCTAAATATTAATGCAGGGATGACTTCCAATAATTTCTACAGCCAAGGTTCAAGTACAATAAGGGTTACATGAGGTCATTTTACTGTCTCTACAATATGCTTCTTATTTTGTTATAGAAAAACTTCCTAATTATTCATGGCACACTTTACAAACGTCTTATGGGCTATGTTTAAGTAAAACATTTTGCTTGCTTATTCTAGGACCTCTTCACATACAAGGTGGGTGCTAGCAAAACACCCTGTCACTGTTCCCAGAAGATAGCTGTCTCCAAGTAACCTTTCAGCAACACAAACTGTCCAAGTTCCACAAGTCCACAAACCCATGCCAGTTTGTCAGGGCATTCAGCTTATATACAGAAGTGTCCTCATGCAAGGACAGACTGTGCAATATCTTATTTTTTATCACAGTGAAAGGAGATCTAAGAAATCTATGTGCTGGATTTGAGTCATGATGAATTTACCAACTTTTCTATCTATGTCAAACCTGTATATTGAAAGGAAGCCGTCTTGGCAGATGTGGAGTGCTGTCTACACTTTCCTGAGAGATCCTAGATTCTATCATGTGTTTGTTTTATTTGAAAGGGTAGTCCTTGATTGGACAAATTTTTTTTTCCTAAGAAAAGCATTTACAGCTGGGCGTGGTGGCGCACCCCTTTAATCCCAGCACTTGGAAGGCAGAGGTAGGAGGATTGCCATGAGTTCAAGGCCACCCTGAGACTACATAGTGAATTCCAGGTCAGCCTGGACTAGAAAAACAACAACAACAAAAAAGCATTTACAAACTGTGTGTTGTGATGTACGCCTTTAATCCCAGCATTCAGGAGGCTGAGGTAGGAGATCATTGTGAGTTCAAGGCCGGCCTGAGACTACTCAGTGAATTTTGGGTCAGCTTGGGCTAGAGTGAGACCCTACCTTGAAAATTAAAAAAAAAAAAATTTTCTAACTGTTTCAACAAAACCAAAATCTTCCTGGGACTTTCTCTCACAAACAGGAGGAGGATGAAGATGGCTCTCCAGCAGCAAAGTGAGAACCACAGCTCGTCCTTAGCATTAAGTGAAAAATGATTTAAAAAAAAAAGCTGGTGAATATTAAGTTATTTCTGGGTGGTGGAATGGTAGGTAATTTTTAAAGTTTCTTCTTTGTGGATATCATAATATTTTTCAAAGTAAAAAAAAAATACACACACACACACACACACACACACACACACACACACACACAAGGCCAACACTTTGAGGAAAATGTATGACTTTCCAAGGCATACCAGAATTTGTAATAAAACTCAAGGTAAAATGAAGTGAGTGTTTTGGACAATACCTGATCCTTCTGAACTCTCATCTCATCCACTTCACTTTCAGCATACTGAGGATCCCGTGCAGGGTCCTCGATTGCTTTCAGTGTGTTGATGCTCTGAAATTACATTCCTAAAGTTATTTCACGTCCATAATCCAAAAACTCCAATGGCTACCAAGTTGTCATCTGCATGGTATTAAAGACTCTTAATCTTTCCAGCCTTAATCAGACTCTTGAGGACTATTGCTGGTCCCCCATGTCCTCTCGCCTCCTTCCTTCCCTGGTCAGATGCTGTGTCTCTTCTTCAACACCTGTATCTATGAGCACAGGAAGCAGGAGACAAGATGTGCTCTGTGAAGGGGGGCAGGAGGCAGGAGTGGTATCCTGTCATCTTTTAACCTTGTCCTGCTTTATTGACAGTAGTCTTAGCAAATGTTGAGTTGAGTTTTGGAGCTTGAGAGGTAAAAATGAAATTATCATAAAGTCCTTTGGAACAATTCCTATAACTGCTAAATCGTGCTTTTATAAAGCTTGTTTTAGGGGACTGGGAAGATGGATCAGCAGTTAAAGCAAAGCCTGTCAGCCCAGGTTCAATTCCCCTGCCACAAATGTAAAGCCATACAGGCATTCATTTGCAGCAGTGAGAGCACCTGGCACATGCATGTGCACACGTGTAAATAAATAAAACTTAAAAAAAACTTTAACAATTTTGCATTAGGGATACAGAGATAACTCAGTTGGTAAAGCTTTTGCCTTCTAAGCATGAGGACTGAGTTTAATCCCCAGAACCAATGTTACAAACAATCTTGCTGTGCAAGAACTAAGAATATTTACCTTTGGTGGAAATAGCTTTTCATATACTTTTTTCCATAACTCCATTGGTGAATGGGCCTGAAGCTTTCCAATGTCATTATCAGGAATAGGAGGAGATCCTAAAAAATGTCCATTAATAATGGATAAATAAACTAAGTTATATGCATAGCTATGCTTTATACTATCAAACAGTTAAAATAACAGAACTGTAATATATATTTATACATCCACTAAAGTATAATAAATTTAAAAAGATAAATTTCAAAATAATAAATTATATATATAATGCATATAAGTACAGAGATGACTATCTGGTCTGGCAAGATGAGTAAGAACTTGCTTAGAAGTACTATCTAACTTTTCTCCCTTGTAATGCTGGGGATCCAACTCAGGCCTCACACAGCTACACAATCACTCTACCGCTGTGCTAGACTCCCAACTCTCCTATTTTAACTTTTTATGAGAAGAATACCATTTATTGCTTATAAAATTTGAATTAATTTGAAACATTTAAAAACTGCCTCTACTCCCTGGAAGTTTTCAATCTATAACATGATACTTTCTTTCTATTTCCAACATCTATATTGTTCACCCAAACTGTCTCACTGCTAATCTTCCAGTGTGTGCATGTATGTATATGTGAAATTCTACACAGTTCCCTCACATACCCACCACCACAGTGTTCAACCACAAGCACGTACACCTTCCTCCTTCACCATCTCTCTCCTTCTCCCTAGTTTCCTGCCAACAGTGCTGTTCCTACCCTTTCCCAGGAACTAATCTGGCCTCCATTTCTAAGTTTTTCATCCCAGAGAGTCTGCATAAATAGAATTACACTGTGTAGGTTTCCCCAACTGGCTTCTCATTTAGCAGGATTCCCTGCAGGTTCACCCAAGTTGTGTCCACTGCTTATTCTCTTCTCTTGTGGAGCAGCATTCCATGGTACATATGTACCACAGAGTGCTCAGCACTCACCCGTTGAAGGATTTCTGGGTTGCTTCCAGTTTTGTGTTAGTATTACATACTCACATGGAATATGTAATATCTTTGTATGACTCTGCATAAACATCTAATAGTGCACTTTTGGGGTCATATTGTAGTAGAATGTTTAATTTCATAAGAAACTACTAAATGCTAAGTGTGGCTACCCATGCCTATAATCTTAGCACTATGGAAGATGAGGCAGGAGGATCAGGTGAGGCCACCTGGGCTACACAGAGAAACCTTGTCTCAAAACAAAAGCAAATAAAATGGCGAAGCCGCTGCTAGAGAGCCTGCACACTTACATTTCTACCAGCAGTGCCTGCCTGGTGATCCAGGCTCCATAGTCTTTCCACAGTCTGGTGGTGCCATTAGTCTTTATTTTTTAGAGATTCTGACAAGTGTGTCGTGGTATCTCATTATGGCTTCACTTCAGTTTACATTTCCTTAAGGACTCATGATATAATAAGCACCTTTCATGAGCTTATTTCCCATTTCAATGTTTTCTTCAATAAAATGTCTTTTTTTCATTTTCCAATAATGAACTATGAAAATAATCCCTGGAAGTTGAATCTTTTTTGTCCATTTTCTAATTAGACTGTTTGAGCCTTTAATTGTTGAGTTCTTTATATTCTTTGATAGGTTTGTGGTTAGGAAGTGTTTTCTCCCAACCTGTAGCATGCCTTCACCCAGTTTACATGACTTATTTAGAGCAAAGGTTCATTTTGACCTTCAGCTATTCCTACAGGCAAGACAATTCATTTGCACTATCTGTTAGTACACACAGTATCCCAGGGCTTCTGAAATTAAGTTGGCACTAATGAAAACAATCTAAATCAGTCTTCATGACCACCCCTGTGTCTTTCACTGCAATTCTATCCATAATCTCATTAGTAAGGTCTCTACATGTGAAGCCAAGTCACCTTTAACTACTAAGAGAAACAGGGGATGGGAGATACAAAAGAAAACAAGCTCTTGTCACCCTGTTATAATCAAATCATACTACCCCAGAGTCTAAGAATTGCAAGTCCGAGACTTTCCACAGAGAAAGCAATTTTGGTAGAAAGATAAGGGGCTTGATAAGTAAACCAAGACGATGGAAGCTGTGAGCTCAGGAAATCTATTCCATTAGATAAAGCAAACTAGTTTTTCTTTTCTTTTCTCTCCTCTTTTTTTTTTTTTTTTAATTGAGATCGAGTCTTGTTAAGTAGCCCAGTCTGGTCTGAAGATTACAGCATCCTTTTGCCTGGACCTCCTGAATGCTGGAATTATGGGAATGCTCCACATGCATATCTGGAAACCTATTGTTATAATGAAAATTTAGAGCATACCTAATTTTTCTTTTTGGTTCATCCCATCACTCTAATTTCATATTTCATTTGATCATCACTCATAGCAGAATTTCCTGACCATCCTCTACTTGTGATTTCTTTTAAAACCAAGAAACCAAAATTTAAAAGTGAATTTTTAAGGGTACAGAGATCAGAAATTAGTCTTTCATGCACTGACATCCCTCCCACCACAAGCATGTCAACATGCTGCATGCTACATATAGATGCTGGGCATACAGATGAAGGCACATGAAAATAACCGCCATGATAATGAAACAAAAAATGGCGGCACACAGGAGGTGGAGTAACCACAGGGTAAGATATAATCAATAAGCAATTTTAAAAGATGAAGCAATCTTAACAAGTTCACCCACCTATGTGACATAAAGAATCCAATCCTGCTGTGATAAACAGTGGCTTATTCTGATCCACACATATCGATTTGCTGCATGATGAGGAAAAAAGATTTTAATTTAGTTCAGCAATCAAATATGCTGCCACACTCCACTGGAAACATGAGCGCCAAGTTTTATATCTAACCCACAGAGAACATTGCCTAAATGCACCAGTAAATATCAATTTGAATGACTGCAAAAATGAAAATACAGGAGAAAACAGTGACAGACAATGTGAGCTTAAATCCAAACCAACAGAAACAGTAAACTTAAGAACGATGCATACTAAAAATTTCAATTACATTTAAATTAATATCAGAAAACCATAACAAAAGGAAAGCTACTAAAATGGAAAGAAAGATAAATCAATTAACAAGTATAATAGTATTATTTTATCCTGGTCTCAAACTAATATTATGTGGTCTTCTAGTTGTAAAACTTGAGGTATTTTAAGTAATTTAAGAAGTAGAAGTTTTATGTATTTCCCCCTCCACCTCCTTTACCACAGTCCTCCCCCCAGACCCTTCCAGCTCCTGCATTTCGTCCTTCCACTTGCCTGTCAAATTTCCCTTCTCTCCAAGCCTCATTTCACTTCTCTGCCAATACTACTGATGCTTACTACAATTTATAAACAGATCTGACTGTTCCATGTTGGGAACTGCATAGAGAGCCATCCATTTCCCTACAAATTTCACTATTTCATTTTCCTTATCACTGAGTGTAATTCCACTGTGTACCACATCTTCATTATCCATTCAAAACCTTCCTCTTGGCTAGCTAACTGAAAGATGCAACTCTTAATGCAAGAGGTGGATGGGGGATATTCTGGACAAAAGTACACGGTAGAGGTGGGGAAAAGAAAGCTGACTGACACTGGACAAGTCGTCTCTGTGACATCTGCCAGGACCCAGGAGACATTACAGAGGAAGTTGAAGATTATAAATATGAGCTGAGAATCTCCTCCAGGGCAATGACGGTAGACACTGAGGAGACTCAAAACTCAGCAAAGCAGAAAAGCAGAGGCTGCTGAGAGCTCATCACTAAAGGAGACTTGTAACACGCCCTCAGGGCTCAGGGAACATCAAGGAAGAGGGGGTAGAAAGGTTGTAAGAGCCACTGGGTGGGAAGGAACATCCTGAACCATTGTGGCTGGTGCATTCATGACCCCACAGTGAAGACCCATAGCCCCACTGAGGAGAGCCAAAGAGAAGTGGGGCTGGGGAGAGGGAACACAAGAGTATAACCTGATGGGAATATGACCAATATGCTAAAGTTCACAATATTTTTTAAAGCAGGAAGTTGGCATGGTTTCTCACACCTATAATCCCAGCACCCAGGAAGCTGAGGTAGAGGGATTGCTGAGATTGAGACCAGCCTGGGCTACAGAGTAAATGCTAAGTCATCTTGGGCTAGAGTGAGACCCTGCCTCAACCCCTGCTGCAAAAAAAAAAAAAAAGATGCAGGAGATGATCTGGGGCACTTTTCTATCAAGGAGCAAAGGATGCATGAGAAAAGTAAACAGATGAGCCATACCAGCAAAGAAAAGTAATAGAAATAAAATATTTAACAGTACCTTTTATCAATGCCAAAGGCCAACTGGTTGATAGCACCTCGGATTTTTAGTAATAGAGCTTCTGATTTACTGGTAAACTTTACCAAACAAACAAACAGGAGATTAAATTACCTTCTGCTTTCCAATCACAGAAACAGGTACAATGGCTATGGTTTTGAACAAATACACATGGTAAAGAGAATTGCAATTAATCTGCCCAACAGGTACATTAAACAGACTAAACAAAACATGGTTAAAGAAATCTTGAAACTCATTCGTCAAAGTTCATGCATACATGAAACAAAAAGGACTTGTGTTAATATGTTAATATATTAATCATTTTCACTATTTAAATGGGTTATAATTTTCATCTTTTGTTTTTCGCAAGGTAGGGTCTCACTCTAGCTCAGGCTGGCCTCCAACTCACAGTGATCTTCCTACTGCCTCCCAAGTGCTGGGATTAAAGATGTGCGCCACTATGCCCGGCTCATCAATTTTTTAAAAATTTGTATATTTATGCGTGTTTCTAATGTTTGTGGTGAGTATGTATATGTGTGAATGCATTCTTACTATGGTCTCAAAGAAAAATTCCTCAAATACAATTGGGTTCATTGGACAATAAGGGGCACGTAACAAAATAACTTGCCCATCCCAGGTAGTGGAGATGGGAGCTGCAGACCGGACAGCTCACTCACCCAAGTGACTTTTCCTTTGAATTGCCTGCAGGATCCAAGAAATAAGTGACTGAATATTTTCATTGTGGAATATAATTAAGGAAATCAAAGCAGAAGTTTCTGGAAAAGGAAAGGAATGGCTACTGCTAATAATTAAGCTTGGATACCAGATGACAACCAGGACACATGGTTACTCTACAAATCATTTTAAGATTTGTTTTCTTAAGCACTGTTTTATTTACTTATTTATTAAGGCCTTGTGCCACTGCAAACAAATGCCAGATACTTGCACCACTTTTTGTGTCTGGCTTATGTGGGAACTGAACCTGGGCCAGCAGATTTTGCAAGCAAGCATCTTTATCACTGGAACATCTTCTTAACCTGAGATTTGTTTTTAAAGATACCAAATCATTCAAAGGAGAATCAGAATAACTAAGTTGTATGAAAGTGGGGAAAAATCTCAAAAAGTATAATGAATGATCCAGTAAAAATATTGATGTTCTGGGGCTGAAGAAATGGCTCAGTGGTTAAGGCACTTGCCTCCAGTGCCTAAGGCCCTGGGTTCAATTCCCCAGGACCCACATAAGCCAGACCTGGCCCTGGTGCGCTCGCACTCTCTCTCTCTCTCTGCTTGAAAATGAATAAATAAAATATTTTTTAAAAATATTGATGTTCTGGTCTCAATGGCAATTTCACAAGACAACCTTTATTCTGGTATAACAGGCTGACAGGAAAATACTCAAAGGAGAACACTGAATAAAGAAGAGCTGATACAGTCATTTAAAAGAAAAAATGAAATAATGTGAATGCTTATAATGAGGTAATGTTAATATAATGCTATATTTATTTATGTGAGAGGAGAAAACCCAATCACAAATATAGTTCAAAGAATGAGTAGCTGGGAAAACGTGAGACGTTTTCTCATCCAGTTCCTCCAGTGGCTTCGAGTCACCCCTAAAGCACACTCCACACAGCTGCAGAACTGCCTGAACTAACTCAGGGCAGGGGGCTTGTTATCACTCAGCAGTTCATGTGAGTTCCAGAGAAGGATAGTATTAGAGGGTTTTCTTGGTTTTTAAATAATTCCTTTCTATTGATTCTTTTCAAAAGAGTAAAAACATTTTCCCAAAGCATTCTATTCACCTGATAAGGGAATGTTTTTAAGAAAAACACAGTGAAATATACTTGGGATGTTCTAAAGAGTATAGACATTGGAAATACAGTGTATGCCGCACTTCACTTCCAATATTCTAGCCATGAAAACCAAGGGTCGGCCATGCAGTCTCCAGGTTGCGCTGAGTGTTCTGATAGGGAGGAGGAAAGATCATCAAATAATTATTTGAATGTCAAGGACCTATTTTTAATAGAATGCTTTTACATTATATGTAAAGAAATCCAGCAGTATGGGTCTGTTATTAGAGATAAAGATAGTGGTTCCTGTCTTGAGACAGAGTCTCACTATGTCACCCACAAGAGCCTCCTGTTCCAGCCTCCTGAGTGTGTCTGGCTGCGATGACTTTCACTTATTGAGTAATCCTCTGTTCTTGGCCCTCTGCTAAGCATTTCACATGCACTCTATTACTCCTCACAAGAAGCCTGTAAAGAAAGTACTATTTTTAATCCCACTTAGGAGAGGAGGGTGAGGCTTCAGTGACTTGCCTAAAATCACATGTCCAGTAAGTGGTCACCCTGACATTTGAACTCAGGCAGTATGAATTCAAAGTTCATCTTTTTAACTTTTGCAAAAACAATACTTCTTTTAAGTAAGAAAAAAGCAAGCACATTTCAAAAATAAAAAAAAGAACTTATTGTTAGGGTTTTCCTTTTCTTTCTTTTAAGGGAAAAAGATTCTAATTTTTAAAAGGAAAATAAAAATAAAGGAGCACACCCATTCATCTCTGTAAGTCTGACTAGTGCTGTGGATGTGAGCAATTTCAAAAGGAGGAGGCCATGTAGCAGGGTATATGTCATTGATACAGTACCTAACTAATGCTCTATCCCAAGGTATCTCAGGCAGTGGGGGAGGACAGGAAGGAACAAAATGTGTTATTTAAAGCATTTACTATACACATCTGGGGATCGACATGCTCATTTCCCTCCTGAATTTCCCACTTTCCACTCAGGCCCAAGGATAGGAAATAAACAAACCATCAAGGATGCTCCGTAGTAATGAGCGATGAATCGGAGAGTCTTGCATATTACCTTTCTCTTCTCGGAGTCAAAGTCCTGGGGAAGGTTATTAAAAAGAAAAAAAAATGGTAAAAGAACTAAATAACTGTAGCAGAAAGAAGCATGTATTTTTCTGGTTTCTACACACACACCCTAAGGACAGAACAGGATTCTACCATCTCGATATCTGTTTCTATAGAGACGGGATAAGCTGCAGCCTCCTAGAGCCAGAGCTATCAGATCTTTTCTTGTTTAAACACTTGGCCTAAGAGAATTCAGATATAAGAATACAGTTTGCAGTGTAGAAAACCCGAAGGATTCTCTGACAAGCAAAGATAAGAAGAAACTAATTTTCTACTTTCTTCAATTTAAAGTTGAGAATTAAGTCCTATCCCTCAGTGGGTAAAGATTTGTTTTCTAAATCTGCCTCATTCTGATTCTAAGTGCATTTATTTTACTTGTTTTCTTTGTCCCTACCTTATCTTCCCCCCCCCCAACTTTCTGTTGTTGTTTTTGAGGTAGGGTCTCACTGTAGCCCAGGCTAACCTGGAACTCACTCTGTAGTACCAGGCTACTCTCAAATTCACAGTGATCCTCCTGCCTCTGCCTCCAGAGTGCTGGGATTAAAGGCTTGTGTCACTCATTATACATGCCTTCCAACATTTTTTTGCATGTGTGTGTGTGTGTGTGTGTGTGCATGTAGAGGCCAAAAGTTGACTTCGTGTGTCTTCCTCAACCACTCTCCACTTTATTAACTGAAGCCAGGGATTATTTATGTGAGTCCAGAGCTCACTGATCTGGCTAGTCTAGCTTCCTGACTTACCCCAGGGATCCCCTGTCTCTGCCCCTGGAGAACTGGGATTAGAGGTGGCTGCCATGCCCACCCAGCATTTATGTGAACACTGGTGGTCTAAACTCTGCTCTTTATGCTTGCAAACACTTTACTCAATGAGCATCTTTACTACAGACAGCTCCTTAACCTCTCCCTTCTAGGGCTATTTTGTATGTGAGTGTGCATGTGTGTGAATTTGGACACATGCATGCCACAGTGTGTGGACCGGTCAGAGGACAACCTCAGGTATCAATCCTTACCTTCTACCTTGTCTGAGGTAGAGGTTTTCATTGTTCAGGGCTGCCTTTGCCACAAGCTTCCAGGAGATTCTGCTGTCTCTACCTCCCTTCTTGCTATAGGTGCACTGGAATTACAGAAGCTTTTACACTACAGGAGGAGTTCTGGGGATCCAAACTTAGGCACTCACACTTGCATGATCAGCCCTTTATCTACTGAGCCATCTCCCCAGCTCCAGAGATATTATTTTTATTTCATCATTTTTATATCTCCTCAAAAAGCATAGCCATATATGTCCAACATATAATAGAAGTGGAAAAGATTACCTGAAAAATATCATA
Source organism: Zapus hudsonius (assembly GCA_004024765.1). Lineage (NCBI taxonomy): Eukaryota > Metazoa > Chordata > Mammalia > Rodentia > Dipodidae > Zapus > Zapus hudsonius. The sequence goes on along the minus strand of PVHP010039984.1, from coordinate 300 downwards.
TTTACTTCCAATGATGACCAAAGGTATTGGAAAGGGGTCAATTAATTCACGATCCTGTTAACAAATGTATTTAATGGATTTATTATAATTGCTTATTGATATGATCTCAGTAAGTTCTATTTACTCCCCAAATATATTACTTTTGGTCTCTTCATAGATGCTGACACTTCTGCTTATCACAGAATTTGTTCCAATATTAATTGGATTATTAATTAATCCAATGATCAATTTTCATTTATCATGCTATATTTCTTAAGTAAAAATTAGAAATGGCCTTTCCCTAAATGACTATGGTTTTTT
>PVHP010039983.1:0-16049 GCA_004024765.1 Zapus hudsonius | reverse complement strand
TGCAGAAAGAACCCAAACAAAAGCGGCTTGTAGAGGAATGGGTTTATTTGGCTTACGGACTCGAGGGGAGACTCCATTCTGGCAGGGAAAACGATGGCATGAGCAGAGGGCTGGACATCACCTCTGCCACAGCACTGCAAACAGCGGCAGGAAGGTGTGCCAAACACTGGCAAGGGGAAGCTGGCTTATAACCCCATAATCTCGCCCCCAACAACACAGCTTCATCGAGGTTGTAAAACCCAAACTGCCATCAGCTGAGGATCAATCTATCAGAACACATTCAATTGTTTGTGGGGGACACCTGGATCAAACGATTACACCAGGCTGGAGAAAACACTGGGACCCCAGGCAGGAGAGCCAACAGGCTGTGGGTGGGAATGTGCAGTGGGCCTTGGCTCTGAGATGGGGCTTGTTCTCCACCCAGACACCCAGACGTGGGCTCCCTCCTGGGGACTGCTCCAGGCCAGGCAGGGCTGGAGTTTCACTTTTGGCCCAGCTCAGACGGAGAGTGACAGGGCTGGGGGGCTGCCTGACAGTTCAAAGAAGACATGTGGCCTGAAGGTCGAAGTTCAGCCAAGAGGTATTCTGTAGACCCCTCAGCTGGGAAAAATGTGTTCAAGCTGTTCCCCTCCTGAAGTTGGTCTTGCCCCTCCCTGCACTGCTTGGTGGGGGGTGGGGTTCCTCGGGGCCCTAGAGGACCTGACTGTAGCCCCTCATCCTGTGGAAGAAGGGTCCCGAACACTCATGCCCCTGCTATGCTCTAGGCCCTGATGATGGATCAGAGCACACGGATGGACAGGGAGACCGAAGGAAACACAACCAGATCATGGCAATCCAGCAGGATCTGAGCTCCAAAAACCACATCTTTTGTTTATTGAATGCTTGTCCTGAGCCACAGGTTGAGATGCAGGATGACTCTACCTTCATATCATATGCGGTGCCTGCCCAGTAGCTCTTCGAGGAGAGTGAGGTGCTCAGAGGCCAGCCTGCCCACAAGGCATGGCAAGAAGCCAGCCTGGCAGCTCAGCCTGTCCCTTTCTGTCATCTGCCACACCTCTGGAAAGGGGCTCTGGAAAGCCTGAAGCACACTGTGGGGAGGAGGGGGTGCGGTTGGGAGCCTTCCAAGCCCACTGCCCACACTCTGTTAAGGAGCAGGCTCCCGCCAGTTCTAAAATAGTTGGTGCTAAGCCTTGGAGCTCAGCCTCAGCCATGGTTCTGTCTGTGGCCCCCTCATCTTCTGCTGGCTTTCCGTCTTCTCCCCATCACTACACTTCTAGTTCATGACTCCCACCACGCACTTGGCTTCAGTGGCCACGGATCTTCTAGGGACACAAATGTCTCTCCTCTAAGCTAAGAACTTACACATCACTGCCTACCTGACCTCTTCAACTTCATGTCTTAAAGGCACTTGAAGGCTGGAGAGATGGCTCAGTAGTTAAAGATACTAGCCTGTAAAGCCTGGGCTCAATTCCCCAGTACCCACATAAAGCCAGATGTACAAAGTGGTCATGCTGCCTGGTGTTCATTTGCAGTAGCAGGAGGCCCTGGTGTGCCCATTCTCTCTCTCTCTCTCTCTCTCTCTCTCTCTCTCTCTCTCCATCTTTCTCTCTCAAATAAATATATATTTAAAAAAAATAAAAGTAAAGGCATTTGACATGCCAGCAGACCCCAAAGAAACAGAGGCTTCGGGGCTTCCAGTTCTATGCCTGGTGCCATCACTTGGCCAAAAGCTTCTGGTGGAACAGTGAGCCTGACATCCCTCCTTCACCACCTTCCAGGAAAGTCCTCTCTGAGGCCTCTCCTCCCTCCACATCACCTACCTTACCCTCCTGCCTTTCTGAGCTGTCTCCCAGCTCTGCACCCTGCAGACTTCTCACCAACTTCCACTGTAGGTCCACCTCGACACTGACCAGGTGATCACACGAAACCACTGCATTCCATGGCACACCCACTGCTTGCTGCTGCTCCTTCCTGTGGCACCTCTGTGACTTCTCCAGGCTTGTCTGTTGCCACAGTACCCACTCAACTAGCTATGTGAATGATCCAGGCTGCCTTCTATCCAGGACTCTTCAAATGCAGACTCCTTTACTAAGGACGCCACTCCACTCACCTCCAACATAACCTCCTTAGGACAGCCCTTCACCCTCAATGTAAACCACCTTGCCCTTTTCTGTGGGCTCATTGAACCCTGAGCCCTTTCATCATTGTCCTTGCCCACTTGTACTTTCGTATTAGAGTAAAATTACCCGGTCCCCAAGGCCAGGATTCTGTGTATACTTCTCAGCACTGCATTCATCCTGGAATATAACACTACAGCATCAGGGAAGGGAGGTCCCTATTCCTCTTTGGTCATTTTCTCCTTCGTGTCTGGAAGTCTGGAGGCTTCCCCAGGGCAAGGCTGGGGTCCCCACTCATCTCTGTGCACCCAGGCTGAGCCCAGACCCTCAGAGCAGACCCCCACAATCTGGCCTGGCTTCATGCTGGTGGTCTTGGTGCAGCTGAGACTACAGTGGGCCAGGAAAGTGCTGAAGGGTGTTTCTCCCCCTACCCTTCACCTTCTGGGGAAGAGAAAAGCTCTTGTATCACTCACCGAGATGCTTGGCTGGGAGAGCTGGCGCACATCCTGTACCTCTCTGGGCTTTAAGTTATTCAGGGGCTTGAACTTGTAACCTTGTGGCTTAGTACAAGATTCCAAAGCAATAAACCTTCTGATTCTGGAAAGGGGACCGAGTGTCAAGGGCTTGTTTGCGGAAGCCTCTGGAGAGAAAGAAATGGATCTGAGGTTGTGGAAGAGGAGTGTTGAGGCTCAGGGTCCAGCTCACCTTTTCTTCTCTTCTCTGAGCCTTGGCTGGCTCAGCGGTTACCCCAGAATATACAGGTTCTCAAAAGAGACCAGACCCATTACCTAGGTGGGCATCCAGAGTTCTCCTAGCCCCTATGAGCCTGATCTAGCTTTTCAAGTCAGCCATCATGCCCCTCCTCCCAGATTCTAGACCCAGCACAAGGTGCCAGGCCCAACACATTTGCACCTCACTTCCTCCACTGGTTGACTTTCACTGCTCAGGCAAGCTGCCCCCTGCTCCCTAAGAGCCTCAGGTTCCTCATTTGTAACAGCTAGGAGGTAGGTGTGGCTCCGTGCTGGCTCTCAGGCTCCGGAGTACTTCCTAGGTGGCGGTGGAATCCAGGCAGAGGTGCCTTCAAACCTCAGCCTAACCACATCCTGTCCACACTCTACCTGTGCGCTCACACAACCTGGACACCCACAAGCACGCATGTGAACACACCCCTGCCTGACCGGGATGAGACCCAGGCCAGGGTGGGTCGCAATGGCAGGAGGAGACAGGGCAAAGGCAGAAGCAGAGCACCCAGGATTCTTGCTTCACCGATGGGCCCCGATCGGGGGCAGCAATCAGCTACTTCAGATGATCAGGGTGAAGGGTGTTTGCCTGGGCACGCTCACACCTAACACTAACTTCGTGCCATGCATTCGAAGGGCCCTGTCCAGGTCTGCTGGCAGATGTCTCTTCCACCGCCATTGTGCGTGCCACTTCACCCGGGCGCGCGGGCCAGTGTGGCCCGGCCATTATGCGGGCGCATGGCCGGCCGCGCCAGGGCGCAGAGCAAACTTAACCTTCATTTGGGAGCGCCCAGCGGCCGGAGCGCGCGGCGCAGCCATCGATCGCGCTAATGGCCTCGTCTAAATGCGGAGCCGCTGCCTCCACCCCCTGGGTCAGGGCGCCCCCGCCCCAGCCCGCGCTCCCTGCAAAATGCTGTTTACCCGAGTCAACACTGGCCGCCCCGTCGCCCCAGCACCTGGGCGCCCCGCTGGCCCAGGACCCGAAGAGGGTCCGAGCGCCAGACCTCCGCAGGTCTTGGCCAAGGTCACTGAGGACCAGGAGTCACCCTCTCCTTCTTGCCTGGTGGTGTACCTGCCTGGGGCATGTTTTGGGAAGTGATGCCCTTTAGGCCCAGGCTGCATCTCTTAACTCTGGGTAGATCCTTTCTGAGCTCAGGCCTCAGAGCTGTCATTTTTAAATGCCTTTCCCTAGGTCTTGTTAGAAAAGATGGCCTTAGAGATAGTGTGATGGATCACATGCCAAATCAGAACCTGACACTTCCCTGTCCCCAGCCCGGTCCCTTCAGGTCACCTCTAGCTAGCTACTGCTCGCCTCCTGCACTTATGGACTCTGGAAGGGTCTCACCTGAATCTTGGTCTCACCAACAAAAAGCCCCTTGATCTTCCACCCCTGGGATCCTCCCATCTTTCCCCTGTGAGCACAGGACCACATGGAGCTGGGATGGGAGCCTCCTCGAGCCGACTCCGAGGTCTGGACCTCCCTAGGCCTCAGCCAGGAGCCCAGGGTTAAAGTCTCAAGCATTAAGCTCATTCCCTATTCTTGTATTGTGCGGCTTTAGATTGCTAAGAAAAATCTGGTCACTGAAACTTTCCCTTCCTTCATTCTGCATTCCCATAAGAGAAAGGAACTTTCCCTGTCAGCAAGAGGGATAGGAGCCCCAGACCCTCCCCAGAGGGGCTTCTTGGCCCACTGGGCTGGGGAGACTGGCAACCCAAGCCTGCCCTCTGGTGGCCATGGCTAAGCTGACAGCCCTGCTCCTGGAAGAAGGCGGCTGAATCCCAGGTTCAGGGGACATGTATGTGACCCTTCAAATCTCAGGCCAGTACTTCTGTGAGGCAAAGAACGTCAGATTCTTGAGATATTGTGCTCATGACCCTTGTAACGGCCACAGTTCCCACCAAGCCTAGAGCGCTTTGTCAGACATAGCAGTATGTTGGGGCGCTGTTTCTTTTAACTGCCCAGCACACCGTCTCACAGAGACCGCTTTGACTTCCATAGATCCAAAAAACGACCGTTTCATTATGAAATTTGTCCCAAATTACACTACAGATAGAAACTTGGGCCTAGGCTTCCCAAGCCAAGGCCTTAGCTGGTTATCACCCAGAAAGACCCCAGAGACGGTTCAATCTGTGCCCAGTTCAGGGTCGTGGATGAATTGTATCAATCTTCCAGCTGGAACCATGAAACACTAGGAAGAAGGTATTTTAGATTTGTAGACTCAATAACCCTGGCAGTTAGGACTGGGAGGGTCCTGGGGGCAGGGTGGGCATCCCTGGTTTGGCCTGGCTAGATGGTACAAAACAGAGTGGGAAAGCTGGGCCTCCGGTCTCCTGACCCAGGGTTCTTTCCACTGCGGGGTTTCTCAATCAAGGCTTCTCCAATCATGCTCTTTTATAGCCTCTGCAATAAAGCTGTGGACTTTTGCTCCAGAACAGCACATAAAATATCCCATTATTTGCCTCTTAGCCTGAGCTTCTGTTTTACATCTTAAGTCTAAAGTGTAAGCCTCATAAAAGGTAATCATCTAAGGCCTATTCAAAGAGAAGTCATAAATTGGTCATTTAACCCAATCAGTCTTTATTGTGGTCCTACGGGTACCTGACCAGGACAAGCCTGGGCCCTGGGGAGAGAGAGAGAGAGAGGGAGAAGAAGAAGAAGAAGAAGAAGAAGAAGAAGAAGAAGAAGAAGAAGAAGAAGAAGAAGAAGAAGAAGAAGAAAGAGAGAGAGAGAGAGAGAGAGAGAGAGAGAGAGAGAGAGAGAGAGAGAGAGAGAAGCATAAACTTCTGCCCCAGGCTGTGAGTTGCTTAACTCTCTTTTGGGGAGGAATAAAGAGATGAAAAGTGGATACCAGCGACAGCAAAGGTGCAGGAGATAACATCCCATGGACCACAGAGTGGGGTGTGAGAGAGGGAAGAGACCAGTATGGGCAGGGAAAGAGCGAACACAGAATGGAGTCAAGGTTTGTTGACTTGCTTGGTACTAATTTCTAAGTAATGACTGTGCCCTAACCCTATGCTGGGCATGTGAAGTATCTTATTGCATAGCATCCTTGCTATAATTCTACACCCTTGGGTGAGCAAACACAGGCTCAGGGAGGTTAGATGTTTCTCTCTGGTTGCACAGCAATCCTAGAACTAAGATTTGGACTAACTTCTATTTGATGTTTAGCCACCGCGTCACACTTCTTTGCAGCTGAGCCTTAAATGACCGTGGTGGCTTCCCTCATAGGCCATGGGAGGTCTGTGACATGCGGGGCTGGAGGACAAGAAGCCCACGCCTCCTCCATGCTGGCTTACTGTAAGCTGAAGATGAGTCTTCTTACCTGAGCTGTTCAAGAACACAGGTCTTTTCCTACACAAGGTGACCCAGAATTGCGCTCCACCCTTAGCCTGTGCAGGGCAGGGGCTGGAGCAAGTTTCCCTAACCAGCTCAGGATTCCTGAAGCCACCTCTCAGGGGAATATGTCCCTTCCACACTTCTCACTGGAGGGTCCTCCCAACTGGCTCTCATCCTGCCCACCAGCCCCTCAACCACCTCAAGACCCACAAAAGTGCGTGAGACCTTGCTGTCTTTCCTACAAGGAGGGGAATGTGTAACAGGAGAGCCCTGCTACCCCTGTGCCCGCAGTGTTCACATCAGCTCAGTGTGTCACTGTGGGGACGCTGCAACCAGGGTTCCTCCTGGGCGCACATTGTCCCTCACCTCCAAAGATCCTTAGCTCCCACCCTCTTCCTCCTCAACTACACCCCAGCCTCCCATCCTGCCATGCCAGAGTCTCGGGCCTCACTTCTCACATCTGGAAGAGAGCATCTTCATTTGTCTCTCTGCTTCCCTTCTCTCCTATTTTATTTCACACCCACAAATGTAGGCCCTGCTTAGATGAAAGCCTTCCAGTGCCTTCTGGACACTAGACTAGTCCCCTTTGCAGACTTCAAAGGCTCTCCATCCCCTGTAAGTGTGGGTGGCTTTGGCCTTCCCCATCTTGTGGCTCTTTTGTATGGGTGTGGTCCTAGGGTGTATGAGCCTAATCAAATGAGTCAGCCTGTTAATCTACACACTGGGGTGGTAACGGAGCCTTCACGGAGGTGCCACGAGGATTCAAGAACACAAACACATGAAGTACTTAAGGCCTGGCCTGACACCCAGGAGCACTCAATACAATCCCCAGGGTTTGTTGTCATCAGCAGCAGCAGCTTCTAGACAAACTCCATTCAGTCCTAGGGGAGAGAATGCCCAGTGAGCGAGAAAGATGCAAGATGTTGGTTCTCATTTCTTGAAAGAGATGAGGTCTGGCGTGTGGCCGCTCTGACTTTTCAAGGTCGGCAGATGGAACACTATGCCAGTCCTGGATTTACCTGTAAGAGAACAAGTAGGTTCCACCTGGCACTCACCTGCCACGTAGAAATTCTGACTGTCCTGCTGGAGAGGCCATGAGGAGGAGCCCTGAGACACAGGGTCCTGCTAAGTCCGCTCACCATGGTGTTGGACTGAAGCTGCCTTGGTCCCAAGCCCTGCCAGTTGCTGAAGACAGAGTGGTCATCCCAGGAAGTGCTCCATGGGGCAGAAGAACCACCCAGCAGAGCCTGCCTGACTCCGGGCCTTATGAGATGAAAAGGCAATGAAATCCTGCTGGGAACTGCTGAGTTTAGGATGGTTTTTGCACAGCAGTAGAGGCAGCTGGAGCAATGATTTATGGAGGAAGACCCACTGCTAGTGCTAAGTAAAAACTATTTTAAAATTATTACACATCAAATAATATGTTGAAACAAAGTTTAAAGACTGTTTTGACATGTTATAAACTTGAATAAACACAGTGTTTTGCATAATTTAAATTGCGATTCCAGATTTTATAATATAGCTTGACTCTTCCAAACTCATAAAGTAAACAGATAAAACATAGGAAACAGATTTGTTAAAACTTAGACTGTGCGTTGCCACTTGTATTTGTCCTCAGTGCATCAGGCCCATGAGTTAATTTGTTATTTCTAACTCAACACTATACCCCCTTAACTTTTTAGATATTTATTTTAAAACCTAGTTAGTGTGCATTACCTTCCAGACTGAAAAGGAATACTAATTCAGACCAGCATCTGGATTAACAGCTATTTAATTTTTGGGTTTGGAACATGGTTTCATCTCCCAAGAGTCTTTGCAAACAGAGCCGGCTGTTCCACAGGCTGGGGTTCCCCCACCCCCGCCTGACCTCCCACCAATCTTTCTTGTTCCTTTAGCCAGATTAGTACATTTATTTGGGCCTTTCACATAGTCTCCTGCTTTATTGCAACCTGGTGTCTCTCTCCAAAATTTCAACATTGCAAATCTCACTTAGCCAGAGTTACATAATCCATTGTCTTATCATTGTGTCTGATCTGTGAGAACTGTTAGGGTCTTCAAGATCTTTTTATTATCTACTAATTAGAGGGTCATCTGGAGGTTTTCTAGATGAGGGATTATGTCTGTATGTTTCCTCTCCTTCCTAAAACACTCAGCTAACTCCTCTCCCTGGAGCCAGTGGGCTGTGCTGGCCCACTGGGCTGTGAGGTGAACCTCATCTCCTACCCAATGGTGATGAGGCCAGTGAGGGTGGTCCAATGTTTTGTTTTTTGTTTTTTTGTTTTCCTCTTCCATGACTTCTTGGCTTACTCCTGGTTCCTTGTGACTTTTCCTTTCTGAATCCAGGACTAGAAACAAATAGATGTAAAACAGACAATGCTTATATAAATCTATAGACTTATTAGAAACAAATATCCCTATGTAAACATTGACCAGCTTATTAAAATAATATAAGTGAACGATGTTATTACATTTTCTCTTTCACCTTTACTGCCTTCTTGTATCCTTTGTATTAACATTTTTGGACCTGTCATGAATTCAGTATTTTTATGAACTTATCTTATTCTAATAAACCATATTTCTAGCCCTTCTCCATCTCACCATTCTGTCATTGGAAGGCACTGTAAGTTGGCTCCTGATCAGAACACTTCCCTGATATCCTTAAAGAAGGGAACAGTAGGATGCATGGCCATATCCTTACATTCCATTTTCTCTTCAAAGAGACCCCGTTCTTTGTCGTGGAGGGTCGTGGTAAAGCCCGGGACATGGGGGTGATGCCAGCAAATGCCCTCAGTGTTGACTCTGCTTTCCTGCTCAGTCTTCTGTCACCTTGCCACACGGGGAAGGGCAATGGAGTTTCAGCCCTGGGAATGTGCTGTTCCTTCCACGCTGGTGTGTTCCCCTCCATCTCCCTGTCCTGGGTGCACCCTTCATTTCTGACACAGCAGCAGAGATGCTCTATAGCTTTGGGTGGAAAGGCTCCCTCCCAGACAATAGAGGGACCTTCAGTAGAGAATAACACATCTCTACTGTTTGTGGATTCTCCGGCTGTTAGGTCAAAATGCATTCAAAGATCCCTTTTAAGGACTCCCTACTGTCTCCCATCCTCCATCCTGCACAGGAGAGGCTGGGACACACCCCTCTCCTCCCCACCATAGCGGAAGGAAATGCCTCTGGGGATTCAGAACTTCTCACCACAGACCTGATGAGAGAAGTTCCTCTCATTCCTGGCATCCTAATGGCCTGGATGGTTGACTCAAGGGTGAAGGTTTGTTCTAATTACCCTAAGACAATCACCTCAGAAAATGACAAGTGACCCTCAGTCAACACATTTCCCCACATCTGAGTCACTGAAGCTTAAATAAGCTGGGGAGGACACCCTAAAGGGAGGGGTCAGCTTGTGCACTGTCCAACCCCGCCCTGGGTGTTCACACCACTGGTCCTTTAGGAATCCCATGGAGGCTTTTGGTAATTCTCAGCTCAGGCTTGGTGATGGCGAGTCCTTAAATGAGAACATGTGCACTCAGCAACACAATGAAGCCTAACTCTGTGGAGCAAAGAATTACTTTTTTTTTCCCTAAAAGGACAATAAAAAATGCACAGAAACCCAGTCCTCACCACAACCATGTGTGACAATTAACATGTCCAAATTTCCTCAAGCTATGTAAACATTCTTCTAGAAGAAACTGAAGGGTACTTGCTTTGTATGGTGTTACTTGATAGCCAGTCCCCGTGTTTTCCCAAAAGGACAGAAATAATATGTAGATTTTTTTAACTTAAAAAAATTTTTAAAGCTAGTCAAGTGTGGGTATGGGGCGGCAGGGGGGGGAGGGAGACAATGTGAAACAGCTTAACAATAACCCACAGCCTTGGACCAACTTAAAACCTTATTTTTAAAATGGCACACACTCACGTGACTGTTAACCATAGAAGTTATATGATGACATAGAGTGAGGCCTCCCCACCACTCAGAAGATGCAGTGTCCCCGGTTCTGTGCTGCTTCATCCAAGTGCACTTGGTCCTCTTCTACAGCTTAGAAATACAAGTAGAGGGCTGGAGAGATGATTCAGCGGTTAAGGTGCTTGATTGCAAAGCCTAATACCTGGGTTTGATTCCCCAGTGCCCACAGAAGGTCAGATGCACAGTAGTGCATGCATCTTGCTCTCCCATACTCTCTCTCTCTCTCTTCTTTCTCCTCTCTCTCTGCTTGAAAATAAATAAATAAAAATAAATATTTAAAAATATAAATAGAATGACAGATACATTATATTTTTACACCTTGCTTTTTCCCTAATCTTATAAGTCAGTGTAGAGCACCTCATAAAGAATGTTCTTATCTGTTTCCACTGTTGCAAGAGTAGCACTGATGAATATACTTCAATACACTTAACAGCTTTCCATTCCGATTACCATTTATTCTGTTTATTTCTGATTCTGTAATACTACGAGAGGTCATTCGAATAAAAGCCCCTGCGCAAACACCCTCGCTTCTCGCGTATGTACTTGTATACTCGTATCAGCAGGGCATACCATGTCTACTGATGTTGCAAAATCGCCATCCAAGGGAGCAGAGCCCATTGTAAGCCCCGTGGAGGGAGGCTATTGGCTTCCACATAACATCACCTTTTTTGATCACGGCCAGTCTGGTAGGTATGAAATAGATCTTAATGAAGTCTTCATTTGTATTTCTCAGATTATAATTGTGAGCATTTTCTCATTTATTTAAAGCTAAGGCATTTTTCACTTCTTTCTCTCTAAACTGTGTATACTCGGTCCTTGCCTATTTTTGAAGGCTTGATAAGAGTGGTGATGTTTTAAATTGATTCTCAAAGCTCACATTTTAAAGGAAATTGACTTTTGCCTGTGATATGAGAAGGTATTTTCCCCAGCTCATTATTTGACTTACGACTTCCTGTGGATACCTTTTACGTGGTAACGTTTCCATATGAACTTTAGAGTTTGTGAAGTTCAAAAACGCTGTTGATATTTTTATTGAGTGTTTTTTTACCATTGAAGAAATGTTACAGTGTTTTGTTACATAGTGAAATTTATCTTGTTTTTTTTTATTTCACTTGAAGAACTTGCTGTCAACATATTTAGAGAGACCACTCTTGCTCCAATGATAATACCATTCTGCATACTTCTGAACTTCTATCTCTTACATTCAAATATTTGATAGACTTAGAGTTTATCCTGGGGTAAGAGGTGAGGTTAAATCTAACTTTATCTCCAAAGACTACGAGTTGATTCCATATCATCTAGTGAATAATTCATCTTTGTTTGACTCATTTGAAATACCAGCTTCATGATACACACATTTCCATATGCATTTCAGTCTTTTGTGATGTTTATTCAGTTCCGTTGATTTATGTGCAAGTGCCACATGGTTTCAATGAGCGGCTTTGTATGAATTGCCTTAACTAGAGGATAGTATCCTCTTATTACTCTTCCCTTTTAGACTTTTCTAGAATATCATTGCACACTTAAGTTTACCACATAAACCTTAGAATTGACTTATTCAGTTAAAAATACAGTTGATGCCTTCATTGGGATTAACAACCATGACATATGACATCAACCTAATGACGTGATACATTTATGACACTGTTTCTTCCCATTCGAAAACACTGTTGACCCTTCCTTTGGTTCAAATGTGTCTTTATGTCACTCTGGAGCATTTTAAAGTTTTCTTCACCTGTTGCTAGCTGAAATTATTCTTAGATATTTTATCTCCAATCTTGACATGGTGAGTTTTCCTTTATAATACAGTATCTTTTTGTTTGTTTTGTTTTTCAAGGCAGGTAGCTCAAACTAACCTGGAATTCACCATGTAGTCTCAGGGTGACCTCAAACTCACAGTGACCCTCCTACCTCTGCCTCCCAAATGCCGGGATTAAAGGCGTGCCAGCAGCCCAGCTATAATACAGTATCTTTTAATTAAATATGTATTGACTGTCTCTTGGGTGGTTTCTCCTACCTATCCTTCCCTGTCTTTCCTTCTCTTCCTCTCTGCTTCCTCGCTCTCTCTATGAGATAGGGTCTCTATAATTCAAGCTGATCTTCAACTCTGCACTCTTCCGCTCTGCCTCCCAAGAGGTTCAATGTCCAGCCCTCCTTCTTGGGTTTTGGTTTAGTCTAGTACTGACAGGGCCTCACAGGATCCACTGACAAATCCCTGCCTCCTGCCCGCTCATGTCTGAACCACAGCCCAGCAGAATAGAGTCAACGCTCGTCATTTTTCCTGATATGGATTGGTGGTTGGAAACCATGGCTTCTCTCTGCGGGATAAGACGATTTTCTAATACCGATTTACCCACCCAGTCCAGAGCAAAGTGGGAACGTGGGTGTGTGACCTCAGGTGGTTGAGGTGCTCTTATAAGATTAAGGTGTGGGGATAGGTGCAGAGGGGAAGGTGTCTTCTCTATAACAGCTTTTCCCCCCAAAACAAGGCTCCCAAACTCAATCATTTTCCATTTTAGAGGAGTGAATAAGGAAAGTCAGGTATCTTACTCTACTCCTAGAAGAAGGAAACATCGGAAGTGGAGAAGAAGTAGTTCCTCATGTCTACCTCACAAGAAGGAAGAGTGGGCATTATCTTCCTCCTGGATGTCAGTGGCAGGACTTCTGGGAACACATGGTGGTTGACCCACGTGTGAAGCCTGTGACTTAGTGACTGTGAGTCAGCAACAGTAAAGATGGTACTGAATCCAGCGTCTCACTCATGCTAGGCAGGCTGAGCTATTTCCCCACCTTCTTGTTTCTTACTTTCTGAGACAGGTCTCACTAAACTGTCCGGGTTGACATTGAATGATACCAGCCCAGGCCAGCCTTGAACTTGCAATCTTCCTGCCTCAGCTTTTCTGAGTGGCTGGGATTACAAGCCTGTGACAACAGGCCCATCTCCTCTAATGCTTTTGTTTGCATTCATTATCAAATGTTTAATCCTATCAAATGTTTATTATAATCCATGGAAACTCTCATTTGCTTTTTCTTCTTGACTCTTTTAATATGAAAAAGAAGAGGGTTCCTCCTCTGCCCCTCCTCCTCCTCCTCTTCCTTCTCCTTCTTTCTCTAGTAGAGAGACAGAGCCAGAAGCAAGTGACACGAGTGTGACATGCCTCATGAGACAAATGAGCAGAGAGCCGGTAAGGGCGTGCAGAGCATTACTGACATCTTCCAGCCTTAGGGCAGATGCCCAGGTTCATCTTGAGCGGCTGGGAGGCAGCTCCCTGACACAGAGCTGCCTGTATTTATTTATCTTGCCCTCTTTCTTTGCCAGCGATGAGAGTCCCTGGGTGAGCCCTCCTTTCCCTGGTCCCCTGATCCCTTCCTCTGAAAGCCACTCAGCGCATGATTTTCCTTGTGTGTCCTCTTCACCCAGGTCTTGAACATATGCTCCTATGTTGCCCATCCCCACAAGTAAACAATATCACACACCAAATGAGAGTGGATCTCCTGTCACTTAGGTTCTAGCTTGTCCCCTTTGACTCAGGCCACTGCAGCCCATAACCAATTGAGATTTATTCCCCTCAAGCCAAAGTAGACTCCTCTTGTGAAGATCTCCAGTTACCTAGGTGCTCAGGATTCCTCCCAACACCAAGCTCCTGCCTGCCCAGCGAGGCTGTCTCCTCCTTGAGTCTTAGATGCTGGAGACATTGTGAGCCCGGCTTCTCTGCTCAGTCATCCCTGTGGGCCAAATATTATATTTATATCTTGTTCTCTCAGCAGATAAGAAGTCCACTGAGGGCCCGATTTCTCTGATCACCTCATTCTTCCAGAACCTGGTATAAAGGAGGCAGAGAACATATTTGATGAGCAAGATTTTATTCATATTACTAATCATTGTTGACTTCTTCATATACAAGAGGAAACTCGGGCTCAGAGCACTTTCTTGTCCAATATCACATGATCAGTTAGTAGGGAAGACCTGTAACTTTAAGATCATTTCAAATGAAAGTTAAATTCCTGTTTCATTTCCTCACGGCTTCACGCAGCCACTATCAGACAAGATGTCGTGTGCTCAGGCTGCTATGGCCATAGACTTCCTGCAATCCCTCAAGACAGAGGGTCTTGGAGCAGACAGGTCCTGTGGTGGTGGTGCCTCAGCTCCCATTTTCTCTGTAACAATTATTAGGGTTATAGCGCCCTCTTCCTCCTCGTGGGGTCGACGTGAGGGTTTAATAAGGTCTATTAAGTTGAAGTACCAAACATGGAAGGATTCAGATTCAACCAACATTTAATGTTCTAACTTTGACCCTGCTCTCAGGCAGGTAAAGGTGATGCCCAGGCTCCATTCTTCTGTAATGACAGGAACACAACACAGAGTGTCACTGTGGTGAGTTTCAAAGAGGTGGGAGCTGGGGAAAGGCCTGAAGCAAGGGCTCTCACACTCCCCCCAAAAGGGGCTGCTGACCTGTGGTCTCCATCACTGGGACCCAAACACATGACTAAGCACCCAGGAGATGCTAGCTTAGCCCATGTTTCTTGGCTTTGAATCTGTTGGGTCTCAGAGGACCTCAGAACTGTGGAGAAAAAAATGCCCAAAGAACTCCCAGTTTGAGTCCACGATGAGGAATTTTCTAGAGTGTTCAGAAGACTAAATAAATTCAGATTTATTTTGTACTTTTCCTTCTCTCGGGATATTCTAAGTGATTAAAAAAACCTATTCTAGCAGATAAATCCTAAGATTTTAGAAAATAGAGAAAAGCAACAGAGAATCCAGCACTATCATCTTTCCATACCTATTGTCATTTTCCGTGACTGGGATAACTTTGTACCCATGTTGACATTACTAGTCTATCCTCAGAGCAGCTGGAAGACTAGACCTCATCCTACGATCACATGTTTGTTTGCATTATTTTCAGAAGTTGCTTGGGCCACAATTACCCGATTAACCAGTTTCCTATTGTGAGGCAGGTTGGTTGCTTTCCGTATTTGCCAGTATATACAATGATGTGAGAACTTCTCTCTACACAACGGGATACTGCACTGATATTTTTACATGTGTATGTGGGTTCCTATATGTACGGGCACACGTTAGTGTGGGTGCGTGTGTTTGCTCATGCGTGTGGAAGCACAGGTCAAGGTGAAGTATCTTCTTCAATGGCTCTCCATCTCTGTTTTGGAGACAGGGTCTCTAACTAAATCTGGAACTCAATGATTGAGCTAGACTGGCTAGCCACCAGGTCCTGGGGAGCCTCCTGTCTCTGTCTCTCCAACACTGGGGTGACAGGTGTGTGCCACATGCTGGGGATTCGAACTCAGGTCCTCATACTCCCAAGATAAGCATCTTACTGTGTAAAGCCATCTGCACAGACCCTGGACTGACTTTTCAGGCACCTCGCCTAGCCTGCAGAATGAGGCTGGTGATTTTCGTGGAGAACTGGACATTTAGGATGAGAACTACCTGTCTCTTCTCAAATGGCTTCCTGGGCGACTACAAGTTGCACTTGAGACCTTGCGTGGGTCCTTGAGTGTTGCTTATTTTCATGAAATACTTGCTGCATTTTGTAGTATCAGTAGAAATCATTGCTAAAGTTGAGCAAAGGAGAGAGGCAGGGAAAGGCAGGAGATAGAACGCTCCAGGAAGATGTCACCTTGAGCCACACCCCCACTCTTCCTTTCTATTTTAGAGTTTCCATGGGACACTTAGGGACTTTGGAAATGATGGGGTCTTGAAGCCAAGAAAGTAAAATGTCAAGACCCAGAGAGTCTTACCTAGAATGTCAGAGCACCCAGCAAGGGATTGAACTGGAGTTCCATCTGGCCATTGTTCTATCTCCTAAATGGTCTCTAGGTGGCGCTGTGGCTGCAAACGTTTTGGGCTGAGGTATTTGGGCAAAGCTATTAGGAATCTG
>PVHP010039982.1:0-16029 GCA_004024765.1 Zapus hudsonius | reverse complement strand
TAATGTTTGCAAGGAATGAGATTATATAATTAAATCAAAGAGTCATTCTCAACTATTGTGTTCATACCGCTTGTTTGTACAAGTAAAATACCTATAAAAAATAAGGTGGATACACTTTTTATTTAACTCAGCTGATTTCCAGTGAGCACCTTGCATGAAATCAGTGTAAAAAAAGAGAGACAGAGAGAAGTTTGTAAAATAGCAGATCCATTGAGTCCTAAATTTATATCATACCAAATTAAAATTTACTTAACATTTTATGTAGGTGTAAAGAATGAGGATATAGGACACATTTCTTGGAAGTAGACGGAGAATAGTGTCGTATTAATAATTAAAATGGGGAGTTGATGTTTATATGTATATATATTCTGTACAGTATAAACAACAAATGCATATGAGTATTTAAAAATATTCTAAGCCATGGTGGGGGAGAATATCAGAGGCATGGCACCCCTCAGTAACAATACACTTGGGTCAGGAGAACCCGGCTGAAGACTGGGCTATCCATGGTCCCCTACCACAAATACTGTTCCAGACAGCCCACGGAGGAGGATATCCAGCTGACTGGGGATGGGGAAGGGGGGCAACGGGGAATTGGGGATAACAACTCATGGTTGGCCCACTAAACAATGTAACTCATTATGGACAATAAAAAAATATTCTGTTATGTTGAAATACATTGCTTATTAAAATAAAATTGCAACATTGGGGTGATAGGGTAGAAGACATATCAGAATAAACAATTTTTTTCTTTCTGAATTCATAAAGGTTTTACATAAATACAGCTATTTTGAGAAAATTAATCTCAAATTGCCAGTTTGAATTGAGAATTATATTTGAATTGAGAATTATATGTCATGGTATTAATTATAATAGTTATATTGTAATATTTCAGTTGAGTGCCAAACAGATTTGAACCCCAGCTGTGTCTATGGACAGTATTTAATTCAAAGATCATTGTTATATAAATTTTGTTTGATCTGGAAATGGCCAGAAAAGTCATTAGAGGAAAGTGGACTAGAAATATGATATGTGTAGGTATAAGTTTGGGCCAATAATTAAAAATCTATCTGGGTTACATAGCACTAAATACTGATATGTATTTTATTTTTTTCTTACAACTTAATCAAAATTCACTTGTTATGTACTAGAATAAAAGATCAATTCATTGAATATAAAAAATTATCTCTGATATTTGTGGGTGTTTTAAAAAATACTTTATTTATTTATTTAACTGAGAGGGAATGAAAGTGTGAGAGAGCAAAGAGGCAAAGAGAGAAGAGAGAGAGAGAGAGGAGTGTGACAAGGCCTTCAGCCACTCCAAACGAACTCCAAATACATGTGCCACCTTGTGCATCTGGTTTTACCTGGGTACTGAGGAATCAAACTTGGGTCCTTCTGCTTTGAGGGCAAATGCCTTAACCACTGAGCCATATGCTTTTTATTGTTTTTTTTTGTAGTTCTGAGTAAAGCCCAGGACCTACATGTGCTACACAGCTCCTGATAACTGAACTGCAGTCCCAACTCAAGAATAAGATGGTTTAGAACTAGACTTATGATATCAGAGCAACTAGCAACCCTGCTATAGCAGGAGATGAAGGTAGCTATGCTCTATGGGATATTTCTTTGATCTGGTAGATAGCCTAGTGTCTATTTATCTGACCCATGACCAAGGATCAGTCACAAAGGAACCCTGTTTATGATAGATGCCTTGGATTCATTTAATGTATCCCTATTGCTCAGGTGTTGGGAAGCCAAATTTATTTCTTTGGGTCTGTTGCCCCTGGTTCTTCACACATAAGACGCAAATGCAGTTTACCACTCCAAAAGTAATCCAAAATTTTTAACTTTTTGGCCCAAATCAAGTAGGGCACACTGAGTGAGAGGAGAGCCCTCTGTCCTCATCAGAGTAGACATGTTCATAAATATGCAGGCAGAGAGAGACAGGTTATGATGACTAAGAAGAAGGTTTGGGTTACATCTGCCATAATTGGTCAGTTGAAAGAAGTGGTGGACATGGGGTGCCCAGTGTGCAAGCCAGGAAAGATGTCTTCAAGATCGGATTTCTGGCACAGGCTTGAGCTATTTGGATATTCTGTGCACAACTGTTATCTAGGAAGAACACTGCAGTATCATTCCTGTTGCAGACGTCATTTGCTGAAGAACCTACTGAATTTCAAAGTGCCGTTGAGTGGACTCAGGTACTTCTATTAAATTATATGCTTATGTTTGACTTGTCTCTGCTCCATGAGTGTTTTAACTTAAATGGAAGATGTTTTGCACAACTTTTTTTTAGGTTATACTTGTCTGCTTTGCAGTTATAAAATGGATCACTGATGCAATCCCACCTCACTTCACATTTTTTTTCCTGAGGAATTCATTCACATTCAATTATTCTGATATCTGTCTCTTTCCAATGAGGCATAAGGACTGTCCAATCCTTCATATTCTGCTCTCTTTACAGAAATAGTACTGTGAATAGTGTGTATTTCAGATGGTCTCCAGTTCACTTGATGCATTCATTCATATTCAGTTTCTTACTTTTTAAAAGGACAGAAAAAAGTGTTAGAGTAAAATAATGTATTTCAAATAACTTCAGTAAAATAAATTTGAAACAATGCATTTCAAATAACTTCCTAATCACATATTATTTCACAAATATATCCTATAGTTTAATATCTCATGGAACTTATTGAAGAACTTGAGAGGTTGTATTAACAGAATATTTCTAATAATAATGAAGAAAGGAATTGATAGTGGAGTTATTTTTCTCATGCAAATGAGCAAAAGAAAAAACTGCATGGCACTTGTGACTGTGGGGGTGTGTGGGGTGGTGTGTGTGTGTGTGTGTGTGTGTGTGTGTGTGTGTGTGTATGTGTGTGTGTTCAAGTGGTAGTTTCTTAAAAATGTCTAAAATTATTTGTGAACAGTAAGATATGTGTTAAAGGAGCTGTTGTATATTTTACTTGAAAAATCCTCTGGCCTCTCCACTCTAAACCATCACAAAGCTTTTGACAATATCAGTTACAAATCCATCAAAGTAGCCTTGTTAGGGACAATCACAGACATTTACAAATCACTGCAGCTTCTTTTAAAGATGGGTCATGAATGATGTTATCTCATTGAAAAAATCTTAAAAAAATAGTCACTAGAAATACTTTTTGTTTTCTTTTTGAAGAAAAAAATGTTAACAGTGAAGATTACTTTTTGTAGAAATATTTTCTGAAAGATAATTATTAAAGGGCAACCTCCTTATTAAGTTTAAACCCATGATCAATGTTTTTGAAAATATAGGACCTAGAATTCTTGTTTGATATATTTAAAATCCTTAGAGCTGATATGCTCTAAGGCAAATTGTTATTATTTCAGAATTTATGAAGCATAATTTTCTAAGGCATTTAAGAATTCAGTGCTAAATTTTCTACTATACAGAAAAACAGAAGTTTTCCGTGCTATTAGGAATCAGTAGTAATTTTGTTAAAATTAGCCTGTATAAAAATAAAAATACAGTTAAGTAGAGAAACAAATATTTTTCTAAATTCAGAAGTAATGTGTTATAAATAGGGGGATGGGAGTGTGCAGGGGACTAATACAGTAAACTAAACTAATAATGAATTGACACTATAAAACCCAAGCTTTTAAACAGTAAGTTCTTGAAATAGCTGAGGGTACCACCTGGTATGAGGGACATGAATAGAATGGGAGGAAGCCTAGCCTCAAGAATAATTACTCTGGCCTGCATCTCCCTGTCCCAGTTATTGGTTCCTTCCCATACTGACCTGTTGACCAAAGAGACCCACGAGGTCCACAAAACATGACAGACTTCTGTCCAAGCTCTTGAGTACCTGCCCCAGGTCTAGGGTAAGACTCTATTGCTGATGAAATCACAGAGTGTCATCAAACACCACCAAGAGATCCTGCTAGATCCCTAATGGTAAACAGCTCCCAGATGGCAGCATGTGTAGCACTGGAAGGTCTTGCATGAGCTGCCAGGGGAAATTGGTCAATGATATTTGGAGAAAACAGAGACCAATGATAAACAATACAGTTGGTTGTCATGAGAATACTGAGCACATTGCTATATAGATGAGACCAGCAAGTCAAGAAGTGCTCATCTGTGCAATAGTGGTGCTAAACCTAGGTGAGTAATTAAGGGCTTACTGATTGGCTAAGAGATCCACTTAGTGATAAGGAACCCTTAACTGGAACTGGAATCCATATCAAAATCCTATGGGGACCAAGGACTTGGGCTCCTAGGGAAAATTCCCACTATCAGAGAGCTACAGAGAGGCTGCACCCATTAGGAGCTACCCAAAATGGTAAGGTTGTCTCATTTAACCTATATTGATCTCACTCTCTGATGGAGATTCTGTTTTTATTTTTAAGAAGGCATTGAGAAAGCAGGGGACAACCCAATTTCACCAACAAGACATTGGATGATGGCTGACATCCTGGCAGGAGACAAACCACATGTAGCTTTCATACAGGGCCCAAATGGAACCTACCTGAAGCTGATAAGACAAGAAGGAGACCAATCACCACAGAAAGTCTGATCAACCATGAAAGGTCAATGGAGACAGACACCAATGATACCCATCACAACCCAGGGAAAAGATCCAGAGATCCTTAAGATGTCAACAATAAAGCAGACTTAAAACTCACCCACTATGACTCAGGGAACTGAGTGGAAGAGGAGGTGGAAAAAATATAAGAGCCATGGTGTGGGAGAATATCCAGGGTCATTGCCCCCCTCAGCAACAATGCACAAATGGGGAAGAAAAGAAAGAAAGAAAGAAAGAGAGAGAGAGAGAGAGAGAGAGAGAGAGAGAAAGAAAGAAAGAAAGAAAGAAAGAAAGAAAGAAAGAAAGAAAGAAAGAAAGAAAGAAAGAAAGAAAGAAAGAAAGAAAGAAAGAAAGGAAAACTGTCTACCTCTGGTGCAGTTCATAACCCCTTACCCTATGGACAGATACAGTATGCCTCCCAAATAAGGACCCGAGTGGGTAGGGGAGAGAGGAGGGAAATGGGGACACATTCACAAGATTTGGTCATACAATATATACACTTATTCATAAGATATTAAAAAATAAAGAATTGAATCAAAATATGTATGATGACAAGTTAGCCTTACATTCGTATGTATTTAAAAGGTCAGCATCCTCTTAAATTGATATTTTTCAAAATTTCCAAAACAAATCTTGTTGATATTTTCCAACATTTAAGTTTGTATAAAAAACTCATAAGGATAATGAAATACAACTTTAAAATATTATTTATTTGGTTATTTTATTTATTTATTTGAAGGAAAGAGAGAAAGAGAGAGAGAAAATGGGTGTGCCAGGGACTTTAGGTACTGCCAACAAACTCCAGATGCATGCACCATTTTGTGCATCTGGCTTTATGTGGGTACTGTAGAATTGAACCCAGGCTGTTATACTTTGAAAACAATTGCCTTAACCTCTGTGTGATCTCTCCAGCCCTGTAGCACAATTTTAATGTGGCTAAACAATATTTTACTTTTTATTAAAGGTCTAAATAGTATGCCCAACTTCCATAGTTCAGCAACCCATTTAGTTCTGAATTTATAAACCAGTCATTTTTACATATTAGACATGATTTTGTATTTTGGTAGATTAAGATATTAGGGAGCTAGATAAAAATTAAGATATTTTACTATTTTAAAAATCATTTATTATTAATAATTATGTTCATCATGATTGTGACTAAAGGTTTACTTTTGACTTTATTTCCTAAAAAAATGTAACCAACCAAACTGAAGCATGAATGAAAATACCATAAAAGAAACTTATGTAAAAAGAAAAAAACATCCAAATACGTAATCCTAGACTTGATCATTTTATAGCAAGCTTAAGTCCATTGTATTTTTCGGTATAATAGAAAATCATCAGCGTGCTTAGATGCATCGTTATTGCATCTCCTTAAGAACTTATGGAGGCGCATTCTGACCATGATGTTGGAGTCGTTCAATAGAATTAAACACAAAGTATGCAATAATAAATCAACTCTGTGGCTTTAACACATTTAGAATCATATTTGAAGTGGCTTCCTCATGATAATACAGGTCATATACTAACTAGAGAAAAGTGGATATTTTGATATAATGCTTTTTCTTTACATTTCTTTCTCTATTATTTGCTTTTTTGTTTTATTTGCTTTTTGATTTTCCTTTTTCTTCTCACAGGCTTTCTTTCCACAACTTCCAGTGCATGACAGATAACTTCAGGCAACCACCTGCTCCATAACAGATAGCTTCAAACCAGCTACTCTGGTACTACCTTGCTTACACTGTCAAATGTATAAATGAAATACAGAGATTTATTAGATACCCAATCTTATGGGAACCTTCATAAATTCATAAAGATGTAAACTTGGCTCAAATCCATCCAATTTAAAAGGCAATGTCTAACCCAGAGTTGTATGACTGACATCAACTAAGTCTGGTTGACTAA
Organism: Zapus hudsonius; assembly: GCA_004024765.1. NCBI lineage: Eukaryota > Metazoa > Chordata > Mammalia > Rodentia > Dipodidae > Zapus > Zapus hudsonius. The sequence goes on along the minus strand of PVHP010039982.1, from coordinate 9,562 downwards.
CATAGTTTTCTATAATTTTTCCTCCTTAATTAAATTTTATTTACATTATCTATCTTATTAAAAGGATAGCTTCAAGAACAACATTGAAATTATAGAACATTATAAATGTATTTTTGAATTTGAATTGTTTATCACAGCCAGTATACAGATTAAATTATAACTATGTATTGTTTTGAATGGAAGAATCAATGATAATATCTAGATAATGCCATATTTATTATGAGTATCTATATTTCACAACCATTATTGAGAATAAAAGGTTTTTATGTGAGTTCAAATTGTCTTTCCAAGCTGTAGATATATAATCTACTCCTCTTTATTTGTCCCATAGAGCCATTTAAAAGTGCAGGGTCTTCCCTATCTGAAAATAGTGATTCACAACTGAATTCTGCAGCTAAGGTTAGCAAAATCAATGGAAAAATAAATGCTGAAGGCAAGCATGTTTTGTTTTAATATTTCCAAATAAACCAATGACTGAAAATATTACAAGTTATGATTCTTTAGTAGCTCTCTCAGAATAAGTGTTAGCAGTTTAAGTTCAGCTTATTTCTTTAAAAATGTAAATGGCTCACATACAGTATAGGTTCAATACATGTTAATATATAGCAAATATCCTCTATTAGGGTGCAGTGGAGTGATCATTACCATTTAATAAGAGAAAAGTATGATATTCTTTAAAGTATTTTCTCCAGACACATGCACCAGGAGTTCCTTGCATTGGTAAGAGTCCCTGGAGAGCTTTCTGTCCTTATCCTTGCAAATAAATACAAATATTTTAAAATAAAATACACCCTGTATTCTCATTACCAGTTGCCTTTCTCCTCATATTTAAGCAGAACTGAGGGTCTTCACTATCATGCAGTATTAACATACTAATTATACTTCTTTTTCATAAATACCTGCATATTTTAAAGTGTGTGTGTGTGTGTGTGTGTGTGTGTGTGTGTGTGTGTGTGTGTGTGCTTGTGTGTGCATGTTGACTTCCTTGATTTCCATGTATATCTGGGGTATTTTTTGTCAACACCATTCATTTTGAGTCTTGGCACCTACTCATATTGAGGAAAAGTAAGGGATGTTTTCAACATAACTCATGTCATAAAGGTTCTTTTTTTCTATTTGAAGGGAGAAGAAAAATAAAACAAAATAAAGAAAGATAAGAAGAGAAGGAAAGGAGAAAATGGCTAAAGTGGCTACTATTAGTAATTTTGGAAAGCAGTCATGAAGTTTACTGAAAAATGTCAACATCAGGTTCAATGTCTCGATAGAGAGAGCTGACAGAGGAAGTTGGATTAGTTAGAGGTCATCACACCTTAATGTTTGTTAAATATACTGGGACTGCAGTAAAGCACATGAAATGAAGAGGAGGAGAGATAAACAATTAGAATAAGATAATTATCTAAAATAAGGTCATTTTGTGGTTGAGAGAATTGAAATAATGCTATTTGAACTATTTTATCTAATCCACACAAACAACCTGTAGATGAGGGATTGGCAGGGTTCTCATTATTAAATTTGATTATCAAGTCTTATAAAGTTGTTTGCTTAAGGAATAAGCTGATAAATATATAGCCTCAATTAGAAATCAAGCTTTTCTGTCACAAAGCCAAATATTTCATTTACTAAATTCATGCCTATTTAAGGCTTAAGTCATGAAATCTATTTCAGTGTAGTATATTTAGAAATATCAGAACTATTACTAGAATCCTACCATGCTAAATATTTTAGGGAAACTTGATCAGAATATTTAGTTTAGAAACACAACCTAAAACATGCTGTTTGCTTAGAAGGTAGAGTGATTTTGATAATTTCTAGACTGTGTTTTGTTGCTATTTAAAGAAAAATGTACACTGACATATCCAAGCTTCTTCCTGTCGAGGTCTATATGCAAGATTTCTAAAACATGTATGTTTAATCATTGACTTAGATGAAAAATATAATCTATTTGATGCCATTGATTATCAAAATAGTACAAATTAAAGGTAAATACACTGAATTTCAACATTCTGCAAAATTATTCTGAATAAACTTGCATTCTCATTCCTCTCCTTCATTCCCCCTCTCTTATTACCTCCCTCTTCTCTACCTCCCTTTGTGTTTCCCCCTCTTCTCCTTAGTTCTCCTTTTCACATTTGTTTCTTTTTCTTCATAGCACCAGGTAAAGGCAGAATTTCATGGAGAAAATCTACTCAAAAAAAAAAAAAAAAACAAATTGTTCATTTTGAGGGTGTAAGATGGCTAAATGTAGGTATGCATTTTCTATTTTAGAGTCTGCATATCAAACGCCTTCTTGAAAAATTAAAGTAAGTACTTGAAAAAAAGCAATTATTCCTCTTCATTCTAGAGAAAGGAAGGAGGCATACAAATAACTTTTTATTTTCTGGTACCCTGCCACAGATGAAGTTTACACTAATTAGAAATCGTCTGGAGGCAGGAGAGCAGATTGAGCCTTCGGCTGGAAGAACATCCTGACAGGTGGTTCACCACAAAGCAACATTACAATTACCTAACACACTGTTTGATTTGTGTAAACCTCATTACAACTCACATTATTTAATGAACTATGAGCATTCCCTCACCTCCCTGCAGACTGTGGCGCTCCATTTCCATTTCAATTGCAGAGCATAAACCCAGTTGCTTTTTAAGAGCAAATATTGCTTTGAATTCAAAATTTTGAACTTGAATAGAAACTTTAAACTATCTACCTAAAACTAATCAGTAACTATGCAGGCTAAAGGCTGCTCGTAGTTTTATTAAGATTTAAATTTTTAGTTTATAATTCCCCTATGAATAAAAAAATGAAATATTGATATTTCACAATGTATAATAATATGTATGTTCAGTGTGTGTTCCCATGTGTAGTGAAATGGAAAATTGAAGCAATTATCCAGATAATTCAAGCCTCAAACCACAAAATTGCTTCAATTCTTAAGTTTTCTTTGTATGTGCATGCACACACTGGAGGTACATTTTAATGAAATTACAGTATTGTATTTTAATTTTTTAAAAAAACTCTATTTCTTTATAGCCGCCTCAGCCTATCACTACATGTTTTAGTATCTCATGTGTATTCTATTCTGAATAGAGAGGAAAAGTTAATCCATATTACTTAAGAAGTAAGTTTTACTAATAGTGACTAACTTATAAAACAGGCATAACATTCCATAATGTATTCTATTATACTTATCTCTCTGGATGCTTGTGTGCCTAGAGTTGTGGTAGGTCTTTGGATGAAAAATATCTAGTGGCTGGAGCGATGGCTCAGCAGTTATAGCATTTTCCTGCAAAGCATAACCACTCTGGTTGTATTTACCAAGCCAATGTAAATGAGTACTGGGGAATGGGATTCACAATGTGGCAAATACATCTGCTGTTCAATTGTAGCAACTTGAAGCCCTGGAAACAAGCTCTCTCTCTCTCTCTCTCTCTCTCTCTCTCTCTCTCTCTCTCTCTCTCTCTCTCTCTCTCTCTCTCTCTCTCTCTCTGTATGTGTGTGGTGTGTGTGTCAGTGTGTGTGTGTGTCTTTCTCTTTGAAAAAAATTATGTAGATTGAGAGAGGGAGAAAGAAGGGTATCTTATATAACAGCTATTTTAAAGAGTAGGAAGAGAGTTAAAGGATGTATATATATATATATATATATTCACAGTAGACTTAGCTGAGCAAGTAGAATCAGAACATGCTAAGTGTAAATAAGGCATGCGTGTCATGAACTGGAGAGAGAGTAGGCATTATTCTCTCATAGTGACAACTTTGTCCTGTGACTTCCTTCACTTGTCTTCCAGTTTTACTGTCCTTTTCACCAGTAGCTGCCAGGTAAGAGAACTAGGTTTCTTACCATCGTACAAGAGTCATGCTATCTGCTACTTGCAACCAAAGCTCAATGTTTTCAGTCTCAATCAAATTTGGCCTTTGCTTACTTTACAAACCTTAATCACTCATTATCAACTTTCAGATAATCTGATTCCAGAAAGATGACATATTAAAATCTAGACTTAGTTAGCTGAATTGCTCAACTGCTGAGCTCTGCTGTTCTCTTTCCATTTTCACGAAGAAAATATTCAACAAAGAAATAATTTGGCTGGATTTGGCTGGATTTCAAAGTCTGACTTTTTTTTTTTACCTTTTTCCTAGGGTGGTTATTCAAGAGCTTTGACATAAGCTTGTCTTATTTAGTGGACCTAGTAGGTCTCATCAATCAACAGCTCAGTGTGGGAATTAACCAGTGACTGGGACAGGGAGTTATAGGCCAGAGAAATCTGTCTTGTGGTTAGGCTTCCTCCTACCTTATTCAAGGCCCCTTACCAGCCAATGTCCCCCAGCTTCAAAGAGAACTTAATGTATGAAAATAAGGATTTTATCGTATCATTCATTATTGGTTTACATTGGGGTATAAGTCTCCTACTCTCTTCCTCTCCCCCCTTTGAGCTTTAACATTATTAAAAAGCATCTCATTATGTATCTGAGAGCAAATATTTCACAGCTTCAAATAATTAAAATGAGTCATAGACTCCATTAAGCATGCATACATAATTGTAATTAAAAGTAAGTAATATACTGCAGAATGAAAAAAAAGCAAGTTACCATGGGGCGTGTGAGGGACAACTAGCCACAGCATCAGACATTATTCACCTTCTCCTAAGGACATTGTTTCTCTCTTGTTGTAGAAATATCCGGTAATAACCAGACAAAGCCTTTGCAGCAAGAGGAGTCCAAGCCAAAATGAAGCATTGGCCCCGAACCCCAGGTACAAAGATATTGTATAGTCCGTACAGAAGAGGGTAAGTGACATTATGCAAATTACCATTATTTAGTAGATCACACATTTATAATAGGTCTCAGGAAATTCAGATATACTTCCCAGGTATCCTCTGGCCTTGTCTCTTCCTTATCTCACAGAACTTCAGAGTCCTGACAGTTTCCCTCTTCATTCAAGGAGATTAGCCATCTGGCAGACAAACATCAGTAGGATGTAACAGTGAATACGGGGGAGGGGGAAAAATGAGCTCAAGATCATTTTACTACAATATTCTCAATCATTAAAAATAACTCAGGAGAAAAAAATATTCATTGGTGTCTTTCCACTTCACAGTTTGAAAAACAAGACACTTTTAAAGCAAAAGCTTTATGACATTTTGAGTGGTAATACTGATATTTAAAAATTACATATGAGGGCTTAGGAAGTGAAGTCAGTAAAGTGCTTGAATCACAAGCATGAGTACTTACTATAATACCCACATAAACGTGCCAGGCTTGGTGGTGCATTAATAATATCCCAGCATTGAAGAAGCAGAGGTATGAGGAGCCCTAGAGCATGGTGACTAGCCTACTAGCCTAAATAGTAAACCTCAGGCAAATGATAGATCCTTTCTCAAAGATTTGGAGACCATTCCTGACAATGAAATCCAATTTGACCTACGATAGCTGAGATTCTGGCAAGAGAGGACCCACCACAGTCATATCGTGGAGGATCCAAATTGAACCCAGCAGAGAATGACGGGATGAACAAGGGGACCACAGCCACAGCCATTAAATCAACACAGGATAAGCCAGTGAGACAGAAACCAAAGATCTTAGACACAAAGACCCCTAAGCTCACAACCTTAAAGCAGCCTTAATACTCATCCACCACGACTCAGGGAACTATGCGGAAGAGGGGGCGGAAAGATGGTGAGAGCCGTGGTGGGGGAGACTATCCAGAGGCATGGCCAGGAGAACCTGGCTGAATACTAGGCTATCCATGGTCCCCTGTCACAAGGACTGATCCAGACGACCCATGGAGGAGGTTATCCAGTGGAGTGGGGAGGGGAGGGCAGCGGGGAATTGGGGATAACAACTCATTGTGTGCCCACTAAATGTTGTAACTCATTATGGACAATAAATTAAAATAAAAATCTTAAAAAATAAAAAAAAAAGAAATCCAATTCGATCCTCTGAACACCAACACAGATGCACATACATGTGTGCATGTATTTGAAATAACACAAATACACATGGACACACATGCATGCATTTAAAAGAGCTATGTTTATAATTATAGGTAGTCTTTGACTTTTTAATTTTTTTCAGAATAGGTGCACAAATTTAAAATTTACTCTGTCTCACATGACACTTATAAACCAAATTGTAATGAAACTATCAATGTGGTATCACCTACTGAAAAAGAAAAAAAAAATCAACTAGCCCTAGGTCATGCTGCAGATTTTTGAACTTCACTAAATACAACAAAATAATATTTTTGTTTAATGAGCTGGATCACAAACTTAATCTTACCACTTAACAAAGCCAGACTTTCCTTAACTACTGAAATCAAATTATTGAAATGTTCCTAAATTTGAATAAGGATACCTGAAATGTTGTTATCTATGGAATTATAAAGGAACAAGCTGAACAGTTAAGAACTAAATTTAATTCATAAAATCAACAATATATGTCTTTCATTTTATAAAATTAATAATTCACATTCTTTCATGAAATATTTATTCATTAGCATTTTAAGATACAATAAGGAAAACTTCAGTAAGATAAATATTTGTAAAAATATATTGTGTTGTGGACTGGAAAGATGGCTAAGTGGTAAAGGTGTTGGCCAGTAAAAAAGAAAGACCTGAGTTCAGTTACCCAGTACCCACATGAAGCCAGGTGTACAAGGTGGCTCATGTGTCTGTAGTTCTTTTGCAGTGGCTAGAAATCCTGTCAAGCCCATTCTATCTGTCTCTGTCTTTCATTCATTCTCTCATATAAATAAATAAATAGAATATTTAAAAATATATTGTGTTGTTTGTAAGAGTTTGAACTAATGATTTTTTATTATTTCATTTCAAAATATTTTTTCTTATTTATTATTTATAAATATATACATTGCATGAGCAAGTCTTGCGATGGTATCCCCTTTCCCTCCTTCCTGTCCCTAACCCACTGAGGGCTCTCCTCAGTGGGACTGAACTAATGATTCTAATGCATCTATTTTGCCCATGATATTTTCACATTTCCATCTATATTACTTTTTTCTTCTTGTACAACTCTTCTTCATTATTATTATATGTTTTGTTATTTTTCTTGATAAGTACAAAAAATTTATATTAAAATCAGCTTGCACATGTCTGCACTCATTACTAGGTGGGTTTCTCATGGAAAAGAAAACAGGTGCACAAAATTGATCTCTTGGTAAGCCTGAGTTGCTTGGAAAATAAATCAATAATATTCTCTAGAAGAGGAATCAATCCTCATGGAATGTCATAACATTCAGAGGTACTGAATTATGAAATGCCAACTTGGCATGTACTGATTTATATGTCCAGCTCAGTGGAGAAATTCTAATCATGAGAACAGTCATTGGGACAAAGCACCATACCAAAAGCAGTTGAGAGGAAGAAAGGGTTTATTTAGATTTACATCAAGAAGGGAAGCTTCATGAAGGCAGATCAAAAAACCTCATCTGTGCCAAGGTTGTACATCACCTCTGCCACAGTACATGGGAAACAGCACAAGAAATCGAGCTGAACACTGACAGGGGGATCTGGCTATAACACCCCTATTCCTACCCTCAGCAACACACCTCCTCTAGCAAAACTCTACCTGCCAAATTACCAAAAGCTGTGGACCAACCATTCAAAATTCATGAATGTTGGGGGGGTATATGATTCAAACCCTAACAGGTATAAAATGTGGTTTTACTCTGTGAGAAAAAAATGCATTTATGATATAATGAAGTGGCAGATGGGTGGAGAAGACATTCATTGTAGATTTTTAACTGCTTTCTTTTTCTTTTTTTTTTCTTTTTTTTTTTTTTTTTTTTTGCCTCTCGACAGAGAGGAGCCGCAACATCTTTCCCACATTAGGAACTTAATTCATTGTAATAGCTTTGTATCATTTCAGGACTTGATTTTACTAATGTAATTATGTCAGGAATACAAGCTTTTGGATAGGAGACAAATAGCAGTCATTCTCAGGAAAGCCAAACGAATAGGTTAAACAAAAATTGAATTTGTTGTTTTTTTTCAATTTGTTGTTTTATTCAGTTGAAAGGTCTGAATTACCAGTTGTTCAATTGATTGTTTAAAATATTTGTGTTTATTTATTTGCAAACATAGAGAGATAGAGAGAAGAAAGACAGAGAGTGTTGTAGAAATATCCGGTAATAAATAGACAAAGCCTTTGCAGCAAGAGGAGAGGGGAGTTTAATTTTCACATGGGCCCAGGGTCCAAGCATAAATGCATTGGCCCCAAACCCCAGTTACAAAGATATTTATAGTCCATACAGAGTAGGGTATGTGACATTATGCAAATTACAATTATCTAGTAGTTCACACATTTTTTTATTTTTTATTAAATATTTTTATTTATTTATTCATTTTCAAGGAGAGAGAGAGAGAGAGAGAGAGAGAGAGAGAGAGAGAGAGAGAGAGAGCGCACCAGGGCCACCACCTTGTGGGTCTGGCTTATGTGGGACCTGGGGAATTGAACCCGGTGCCTTATGCACTAGAGACAAGTGCTTTAGCCGCTGAGCCATCTCTCCAGCCCATAGTTCACACATTTATAATAGGTCTCAGGAAATTCGGATATTCTCCCCAGGTATTCCATGCTCTTGTCTCTCCTAATTTCCTTATCACAGTTAAAGCAATTACTTTTGTCTCACTGAACTTCAAAGCTCTGGTAGTTTTTCATCTCATAGGCATCTGTGGCCTGAAGAATGTAACAATGAATGTAGGGGAGGGGGGGCAGTGAGCTCACACTCATTTTACTACAATATCCCCTCCTTTTCCACCTGGATTATGAATCTTCATATCCTTTTAATTTTTGTGAAACCTCCTGGTATTCCTGGCAAACTATTTGGAGTCTAACTGCCTTTAAACATTAATAAACATTTGATTCACATAGAAATAACATTTTCCCTGCTGCTAGCATAGTGCTGCCAAAATCCACCTGATTTTGTGAAGCTATATAGTTTTCCCGGATAATGTCTAGATGTTTCTTAATCTGGGTTGACAATTATATATATATATATATATATATATATATATATATATATATATATATATATATATATATATATATATATATAGCTAAAGAGAAGGACAAGTGCCTGTCTCTGACCTTTAGAACTTAACAGGATATAATCTGTTATCAAAAGCAGAGAATCTAACCAGATATTGCAAACACCAATTGGACTGGGGATAGAGTCCAATTAAAATTTTCAGGCTTCTGTCATGTGTAGTTCAGCCAGGCCAGAGTAGAGCTGAGTTCTCTTCCTCAGGGACAGGTTTCCATCAGGGATTTATCTGTAGACTCCTGGTGATGCATTGGCTATCACAACTGGCTGAGGATGCTATCTTCTTGACCCCCATGTAATACTTATATATTATTATTATAAGTATAGGCCTAATTTCTTAGGGGTGTGTGGGTCCCTTGTGTTATAAATTTAAGGATATACCCCCCAGTGGCAGAAGAATCTGGCCAACTCTGTAAATCTAAGCAAAGAGACATTGTTAATTACTAACATTACCAATACCAACACATTTGAACAGTCAGAGCTCCCTAATGTTGAGCTGCAGATTTAATAAGACA
>PVHP010039981.1:0-16072 GCA_004024765.1 Zapus hudsonius | reverse complement strand
GTGTGCTCTCTCTCTCTCTCTCTCTCTCTCTCTCTCTCTCTCTCTCTCTCTCTCTCTCTCTGTATCTCTGCTTAATAAAGAACAAATTTAAAATAATAATAATAAAGCTAGACACAGTGGCATACACCTTTCAGCCCAGCACCTGAAAGGATTGCAAGTTCAAGGCCAGCTTGGGCTGCATAGTGAGAACACCAAGGGCTGGACCTCTGTGTGGGCAATAACCTGTTGCTCAGTGATACAGTGATTTTCTAGCATATACAAGGCTCTAGGTTTTAACCCTAGCACTGCTAAATAAGCAGGAGACACACTTGTCCCATTTTATGAAATGAAATGTTGCCCAATTCTAGAATTCAAGAGACGCTAATAAATAGACAATTGTGTGGTGCACACTGATAGGAAATTTCTGAAGAGATAGAAGCAGGAGGATCAGGAGTTTGAAGCCAGCCTACGTTAGGCCAGTCTTGGCACGTGCCTTTAATCCCAGTACTTGAGAAACTGAAATAAGAGGATCGCCATTAGTTCAAGGCTAGCTTGGGCTACAAAATGAGTTTTAGATACTAGAGTGAGACCCTACCTCAAGTAAATAAAATAAATAAATAAATAGCCAGGTATGTGGCACATGACTATAATCCCAGCACTGGGTTTATAGGCTGTCAGGAGGATTGTCATAAATTCTAGATTGTGATTCTAAATAAATAACATCTGTTTCAAGGTTCTTATTCGCTAGAGAGCCTCTCAGAGGAAATCCCTCCTGTGGAGAATGAAGGACTATCTATGCAATAGAGCAAGAACAGTTTCCCAGGTTCATAGTCACCTGAGTTCTTTTATTGTGTGTGTGTGTGTGCGTGTGTGTGTGCATGTGTGCGTGCATGCACATGTGCACACCAGAGCTCTTGCCTCTGCAAATGAACACCAGACACTCTCGACACTTTGTTTCTGGCTTACATGAGCAACTTTGGAGTTGAACCCAGGCTGTTAGACTTTGCAAGCAGCACCTTTAACTACAGAGCCATTTTCCCAGCCTTTTCCCTGAGTCCTTTAGCTTCCTCAGGTCATGCATGCAGGGAAGAGACAAGGCTGAGGCCCAAAGAAAGGCAGGGTGTGACAATGGAGCTCCCTCTCAGATAGACAGTGCCAGAGCCCGGCTACTTAGTAGTCCCTTGCAAAGCATCTCGTTGGCTGTATTACTCACCCTAATATGCCTGGATTTTAGCTCCACTTCCTTACACCTAGCCAAACCCCTCTAAGTGACATCGCCAGCACCACCCTCGGAGGTACAAGCACAGAGCTAGTGTGCACAAAACATTCAACAAGCCCACCTAAAGAACAAAACTGAAAAACGTAGGCAAAAGGGAAGCAAAACTATTCAAAAGGAATAAACCTAATGAATCACATATACTGTAATTTTAATTATGAAAACTTCAAAAAATCAAATGCTTTAGCCATAGCAAAATTCAAGCAGGTGTTCCCAACTGAGTACAAAAGAAAACAAATAGATCTCACAAGTGGCTAACCATTATGTCCCTTATAGAATGTGATACTTTATATAAATGTGAGAATAGACTGCTTAGCTATCTCCTGGCTACAGATCAAATGCCCTGCTCTGGAATGGCACTTGGAGTTTGAGGGTGAGGTCTGCCAGTTGCCTCACTGAAGACCCCTCTCTCCAGCTGTGGTGCAAACTTCTGGCCAACTTGCCCCACATGTCTGGCCACCACACGCCTGACAAGCCACCCTCCCCGGCTGCCCAGCTCCATGAAACTCTGTGCCACCCCCCAGTGGCCACCTTCCACATGCACCCACTGGCACCACCCTCACCAGGGTGATGTTTCTCTTCTTCTCAGCAGAGGACACTGGCCACCAGGATGTGCTGAGCTCCGGCTGCTCCAGCTCTCTCCGCCTCCTCTCCCTGCTGTCCACGTCCTGCACAGGGAGAGGAAGGGATCAGTGAGGGCTCCTCTGAATGCAGCAATCCTGAGATGTCATCATCCTTCCCTGACTCACGCACTCCCCCACCCACTAGTAAGTCTCACCAGGTGGAGGATATTGGGCCTTGGGGAACAGAGCCCTTTCTGCCCGGGCCCCTGTCCGCCTTCCAGCTCCACCCTCATGGGGTACAGCAGCCACTTCCCATTAGCAATTTCATGGGGCCACATGATGTTGAGAAAGGCAGAGCCCAAGGTGTTGAGTGATTGGCCTTGGTTGGAGACCTGTGGGTCAAAAGCAATATGAAGAAATGGAGCTGTGTTTGAACAGACCTAAGCCAAGAGATAGGGTGGAGGACCTCAGGAAAACAGTGTCAACAAAGTGCATGGGTTAGATGGCACTGAGCACCTCCCCACACCAAACTTGGGCAACCTGTTGAGGTGTAAGAGGAACCCCAGGAAAGCAGAGGCAAAAAGAACCCCATCAATTCTGCCCAAGGCTTCACTCCAGCTGAGGCCCCCACAGTGAGCTTCTCTGAGCTCTCAGACCAGCAGAAGAGATGGCTAGTCTAGACGACAGCTGAGCTCCCAGCATGAACATATGCCCACAGCACAGAGGCCTGGAACCCTCTAGGCCACCACGATGCCATATGACAGAAGAGCCCCAGCCCTGGGAGATGTCTCAACCTCTACGCCAAGAAGGTAGAGGACACATACCACACACCAGGATACTTACCGTAACCTCATACTTGACCTTGCTGCCCACATCCCGCTCAGACCGCATGGCACTCTCACCCCTCACCTCCCCAGAGAAGAAGAGTTGCTGGGGTGTGGCCACCCTGGTATGAAGAAGTGAAAACAGGGGCTGAGGAGACGTGGGGCTGGATGAATACAGTCAGAATTGTAAGGCCAAGCAAGGTAGCGTCCAAGCCAGGGTTTGGAAGTGTAGTGCCTCCACCCTCCAGCACAGGTTCCCGCTCACTCAGGACTTACCCTGCAATGGATAATGGCAGTTCAATGAAGACATGGGCTCGAGCAGTGACCGGATGCAGCTCCTGCTCGCTGATCCTGGCATGTGGGCACAGGCATGTGTGGGCAGCAGGCAGAGGTACCTCCATGGACCCATGAGGCCAATCCAATTGCCCCACCCTTCCCCATCTTACGTGGCCAACAGAAGTTCCACCTCTAGCTCTGTGGTCTCAATGGTGATCCCAGAAGTACTGAGGATGAGGTAGAAAGTGATCTAGCCAACATGGAATGACAGGAGAGTCAGAGGAGGGCTGAGGCTTAAGGAGAAGCCACCCAAACAGGGCAGAGGGCAGATGAGCCAACCTGGGAACCTCTCTTCATAGGGTTCCCCAGCTCACACTCGACATGAGAGGCGTTCTCGTTGGACAGGCAGAGAGGCTTCTCCTGGAGTGGGAGGGAAGGACAGGTCAGCCATAAAGAATAAAACTGTCATTTTCAGGGAAATGTGTGGAACTGGAGATGATCATGTTAAAACAAGCCAGATTTGAGAGACAGCTATTGCACATTTTCTCTCATATGAGAAATCTAGATTAAAATATATATTCTGTATAAGACATAAAAGTAGAAAATTGACTATTTAGGAAGAAAAAAAGGCTCTAAAGGGGAAGATGGGTAACAAGAGAATGGACAATAGGATGCAGATAAATATCACATATTTCCTCTCCTATACAGAATCTAGACTTAAATATAAATTTAAATATATCCATCCGAGGCATGGATGCTGAGGCAGAAGATTATCATGAGTTCATGGCCAGCCTAAGCTACAAAGTGAGTCTGAGGTGAGCCTGGGCTACAAAGTGAGACCTTATCTCAAAAACTATGAAGGACGGGGAGATGGCTTGGGGTGTAACGCACTTGCCACACAAGCACGAGGACCTGAACTCAGAGCCCCAGCATCCACATAACTGTGGTCATGGTGGCATGTGCCCATAATCACAGGAATGGGGAAGCGGAGATAGACTCCCTGGGCTCACTAGTTAGCTAGTCCAGCTGAATCTGTCAGTTCTGGGTTCAGTGAGAGACCCCATCTCAAAGAATAAGGTGGAGAGCAACTGAGGAAGATCCCAAACATCAACCTCCAGCCTCCACACACACGTGAGCACACATGCACCCACAAACAGAAGAACAGGTACACACACACCACACGCACTCAAAGAATGAGTGAATAAATCATTCAAATCAGGTGACAGATAGACAAATAGAATAAGAAAGTAGAAGGGGGACAATGTTAGAAGGAAGAAGGAGTCTAAGGGGGTGGGGGAGAATTAGAGAAGGTAATGCCAAAGGCCATAATGACATGCTTTCTCTTTAACAATAAACATAAGAGGGCCTTCTTGCTGGGAGGAAGGGTACCAGGAAGAAGGAGACACAGGAAGGATAACAGGGGGATGAATGTGAACAAAATACAATGATACACAGGCAAGAGAATGCCATAAGGAAACCCTTAATTTTACATGCTAAAAATACATAAATATTTTTAAAAGACCCCCCACCCCTGCCCCAGGTCCTCACCGCAGGGTTCAGGGCCCGGACCCCTGAATAGTGCAGAGAGGCTGGTAGGGTGACCAGGAGCTGAGCTTCATGGGCATCATCCCCATCAACCTGGGGCTGGGCTGGGTCCGAGGGCAGGTTGGTGACCATCAGTTCCAGACCAATGACTGGCTGCCCACTCAGTGCAAACAAGGCCGTTGTCCCATCCACATCCCTGAAGAGTTGGACCCCACTCACTACAATTTGAACTATCTGCTGCCTCTCCTCCCAGTCCCCCATCAAATTCAGGCAGCTGATCCTATGTCCCAAACCTCTCGGTCCACCCCAGGCAGTCCCCCACACTATACACCAGACCAAGCCAAATCGTTTTGTTCATGAATAAGAGTCAAGAGACCGCCATCCTCATCCCAGAGTAGTGAAGACTCAACTATAAAATGTCTACAAACTGCTGTTGTATGAAATGGGAAGAACTGCTATCTCTGGCCAGGATCCTGGGGCCCCGTTCCTAGGCTTCTGCCCGAGCCCCCTAAGAAACTCTTCCCATTTACTAGGCCCTCCCTCACCCACGCAACATATTCCCCACCCCTCTCACATGGGCAGAGGTTGGAACTCCGTGTCGCTGACCCGGGCACAGAAGCGGGCCTGGGCTAGCTGTAGATTGCTCTGACAGATCTTATCTTCACCACAACCTTGCTTCAAGAAGTGGATCTGAGGAAAGATTAAAGATGATCACTTCTAGGGATGAGGCAGGGGCCAAAGGTGTCACCAAGATCTATGGTGGGTTAGAGAAACAGGGGATTGGACAACTCCAGAACCAGTGATTACTAGCCGTGTGATAGTGGAGCAGACACTCAGACACTTTGAGCTGTACAATGATGATGGGAAGACCGCCATGCTAAAGTGGAGACCAGCAGGCTGGTCCACAGCCAGACCACAGTTCCCAGCATGGACAGCATGTTCCAGACTCTACACTGATGGTGTGAGGAGCACTGAGCCAGCTGTAAGCACCATGCAAGGAGCTTTGTGTTGCCACTTTCTCTGAATGGAAGGTGACCTAAGAAGCTTGCAGGCAAGCCAGGAGAGGTGACACATTCCTGGAAACCTACACTATAGAGGTAAAGGCAGGAAGATCAGGAGTTCAAGGCCAGCTGTATAACAAGTTTGAGGCTACAGGAGACACTGTCTCAAAACAAAATATTCAGGTGTGGTAGTCCACACCCTTAATCCCAGCACTTAGGAGGCAGAGGTAAGAGGACCACTGAGAGTTCAAGGCTACCCTGAGACTAGATAGTGAAATCCAGGTCAGCCTAGGCTAGAGGGAGACCCTGCCTCGAAATCCAAAAAATAATAATAATAAAATAAAATAAAAACAACAAAAGAACTATGAAAGCCATCTGAGAAGGTGACAGGCCATCACCATGGGACTCTGAATGACTGCAGGAAGTAAAGAAATGCTGTCCCCATGGACTAGGAATGTGTGGTCATTTGGTCCATTTTATATTTAGGGGTCTACTTGTTATGGGGTAGTCCTGGGGCTACCTGTGTGGAAGAGCTCTGCAAGCTGTAAGTGGGTGTCACAGGAGAGGAGCCAGGCCCATTCACCTCCCAACTCTGATTCCAATGCTCACCTCTGCCCTCTGAGTACTGGGCTGGTAGGCATTGAGGATGGGGAGCACAGGGGGTAGACCCTGGCCAGGAGCCTGCCGCCGGAGCCGAGGGGTCTGGAGTCTGTAGGACAAGGTCACCACAATGGCCCGAAGTTTGTCTTTGACATTGTCCTGGAAAGGGAAAGAGTGTTCCTCACCAGCACAACCTTCGAGGCCCCAACAGTGCCCAAGGCCCCATCCAAACCCAGTAGACTCTGAAGCTAGGAAGTTTATCGAAATGAAGGACAGAGGTGGAAAAGTGAGTAGGGAGGAGGAAGAGAGGGCACAGCAGGAAAAGAAGGAGAGCCAGAATTTGGGGCTTTGAGGACCAGAACCTTGGACTTCACAAGTGAATAAGAAGCCAGCAGTGAGTTCTGAGTGAGCATGATGGCTCACACCTATAACTCCAGAATTCAAGAGGCTGAGGCAGGAGGATCTCATATACAAGACCAGCCTGGGCTATATAGCAAGTTCCAGATCAGCCTAGGCTATATACAAAGACCCCCCACCCCAAAACAAGGAGTAAGAAATAGAAAAAGAAAGCAGCATGAGGGGGAATGAGCCAGAAGGAGGCTCTCAAAGCCTTACTTGTGTGCATGTTTATATGTATGTGTGTCCATATGTCTGTAGGCACATCTGTGTGCAGATGTGTATTGTGCATATGGAGGCCAGAGGTCAACATCAAGTGTCTTCCTCAATCACTTTCTATCTTACTCTTTGAGACAGGTGTGACAGGGTCTCCCTAGCCTAGAGCTCATCAATTGGGCAAAACAAGCTAGCCAGCAAACCCCAGTGATCTACCTGTTTTCACCTCACCAGATCTGGAATTGAGGCAGGTACTACCACACCCAGAATTTTACTTGAGTACTGGAGATGTGGACCCAGGCACTCATTTGTGTTAAGAAGCACTTAACCCACTGAGCCCTTTCCTCAGCCCCTCAAAGCTGAGATCTTAAAAAGAGGTGAGTGCTGGGGTAGAAGCAGCTAAGCGAAATTATGGGAAACATTGCACTCAAAGGCCAGAGGTCAGGGTCCACCTGCAACTGGAACATGGTATCTCCGCAGACTCGGTCATGCTGGTGCTTCAGCCACACAGTGCCTGAGGCCTGGTGCTTGGCGTCATCTAGGCTACGGCTCAGGAAGGTCACACGGGGAACCTGACCTCGGAGTCTTCGGTCTGTGTCCCCATCTAACATGTAATCCAGGGCTATGGCATATAGAAGAGAAGAGCCAATGAACTGGGGAGCTACCCTATCTGACCATTCCCAAGATGCCCTCCTCTCCACCCTAGAAAGCCATCAGGGTGAGCAGTGAGAGGGGCCCCCACTCACCCACAATAGGGCTGTAGCTACTGGGCATTGCAATGTAGCTGAAACAGATCCTTAGGTCCACGCTACGGGAAAAAAGAAAGGTTCCTCAGGCAAACAAGGGCCCTTACCCTGCCCACTTCTGCCACAGTCCAGCCCCCAGGTCCAAACTGGAGAGCAGAAGAAAATGGGTCCTGGACGCCTCCCCAGCCCTCACTTCAGATGCCACCTCACCAAACTGAGCGGCCACCAGCACAGTTGGGCTGTTCCAGGTCAATGGACTGTGGAGCGATGAAGACCTCATGGGAGACATGCAGAACAGGCCTGGCCCTGGGGCATGGAGAGGGTGTTGGGAATGTGAGGGTAGGAACACGTTGCAGCTCCAGATTTGACACTGGAGTGAGGTCAGAGGTTCAGGGATGATGGCTTGGGGGAGGGGAACAGGTGACCTGGGGAAGAGAGGCTCACCTGAAGAGAACAGCAGTGTCAGCCAGGGAGCCCACCAGCAAATCAGGGTAATGGTTCCCATCTATATCCAGGCCACCGGACAGGGAGTAACCGAAGCTCTTGACACCCACAGCCTCACCCTCCAGCACCTAGGGACCAGATGTCAGCCTCCCTGAACCCCAACTCCACACACTTCTGCCTCCCCGCCCTACCCTCTGAAGACCTTATTCCATCCCACTTTCACTCCTTACTTCAATTACCTGTGAAGGTTTAACAACAATCCCGGCACTGCTCCCGTGGTAGATAAAGACTTTCCCATCCCCATCAAAGGGAGCTCCCACAGCAATATCTGGGGGCACAAGAAAAAGACCTCAGGAGGCTAGGGAATGGTGGACAAAATCCATACCCAGTTCCCTCACTCAGTCCTGCAGAATGCTTTCTGTTTCATTAAGAAGCTACATGTGGACTAGAAAGATAGCTCAGTGGTTAACACGCTTGCCTGCAAAGTCTAACAACCTGGGTTCAAATCCTCAGTACCCACATAAAGCCAGATACACAAAATGGTGCACACATCTGGAGTTCGACTGCAGTGGAAGCTGATGCCTGAAATGCCCATTCATATTCATATTCATTCTCTCTCTCTCTCTCTCTCTCTCTCTCTCTCCTTGCAAATAAATTAATTAAAATATTTCAGGGCTGTAGAGATGGCAGAATGGTTAAGGCACTTGCCTGCAAAACCTAACAACCTGGGTTCAATTCCCTAGGAACCATGTAAAGCCAGATGCACAAAGTGGCAGTGGCTAGAGGCCCTGATATGCCCATTCATATTCATTCTCATTCTCATTCTCATTCTCTCTCTCTCTCCTCTCCTCTCCTTGCAAATAAATAAAAATATTTTTGAAAAATATGTTTTAGATGGGCGTGGTGGCGCACGCCTTTAATCCCAGCACTCTGAGACAGAGGTAGGAAGATCACCATGAGTTCAAGGCCACCCTGAGACTACATAGTGAATTCCAGGTCAGCCTGGGCTAGAGTGAGACCCTAACTCAAAAAAAAAAAGCTACATGCATCATTTTTAATTTCCTCAGCTGCTCCCTCCAGATATCACTAGATCAGAAATATGAAATAACTTGTCATAGAGCTTATAAAATTCTAAGTAAGCCTATGTTCTTCTCTCCCTGAGCCCCCAGAAAACCATCCCCTAACCTCTTGGGGATTCTACAACCCTCCACAACCCTGCTCTATAGAGACGTCCCTACAACTAGTCACACCTGGGAAGCCATCTTGGTTAAGATCCCCCAAGACAGCCAGGCTGATCCCAAACATGGAATCAGGGGAGCCACAGAGCCGAAGTGGGGTGACCTGTGCCCAGCGACCAACTTGGTTTATGTACACATACACGGCACCTCCCAGCTCTTCTTGGCGCTCAAAGAAGTAGGGGGCACCCACAATCAGGTCTGGCCAGCTGTGGAGAAAGGAAGACAGTGTGGGGTCCTCCAAACCAAGCATGTTAGGACAAGATACAAAAGCCACTTCTGCTCCCCCCAGCCTCCCCCAGGTCACTCCACTTGGCCCTTGTACCCATCATTGTTGAGATCAGCCACAGCCAATGAGTAGCCAAAGCCGGAGGTCAGACGCTCCCCAGGCAGCACAATCTCGGGCACCAGGCGGCTGGCACTGTCCTTGCGCAGAATGACCACAGCACCCTTGTGGTCAGCACGGGGAGCCCCTGCCACAAAGCTCAGCTCCTCTGCACGCACAAGACCCTTCCCAGAGTCAATTGAGAAGCCTAAGGGAGGGGACCGCTAACAAGTGAGTGATTCTCCCCAAGACCCAGAGCTAGGTTGCCACAGCCCCCACCCTGCCCCACCCCAACATTTCTGGGCCCATAGGGACAAGAAGTCCACAGGTCACTACCACCATAGTTGGGCTGCTCCTTCCTTCTACCCTTCCAGGACTTGTCAGCCCTCCCACAATCTCCTGGCCAGAGACTGGAACGTGGCACAGAAGTATGATGAGGCCAGCCTCGGGGACTGGTGGAG
This sequence comes from Zapus hudsonius, assembly GCA_004024765.1. Lineage (NCBI taxonomy): Eukaryota > Metazoa > Chordata > Mammalia > Rodentia > Dipodidae > Zapus > Zapus hudsonius. The sequence continues at coordinate 6,185 of PVHP010039981.1, read as the reverse complement.
AGAAAGGTGCCAACAGAGAAGCCTGGATGACAGGGCAGGGATGGCACAGTGGCAGGATCTAGCCCAGAAGCACTACTCAAGCCCAAACCAAGGATGGAAGGCCCTAATCCATCTAGTGTACTTTTTGGCCCCAGAAGCCCCATCCCAGCAGGAAGAGGATGGGAGGGAGATGGAAGTGGGGTGGGGAGTAGATTTGCTTCATCTAACCATTAAGGGCTAGGGAGATGGCTCAGAGGAAACACTCCTGAGCCCTGCTTCCTTCTTACTGTCCACAAGGGGATCAAATGACAATGGGGACTCAGCCACAAGCCTAGAACATCCTCCCTCATAAGGCCACCAGAACCCCTCAGAGAAAGTCAGGATTTTCTTTCCAAGGACAGTTGTCCCTGGATCACTCCACCTGGATCTTCCTCCATGAGATCCCTTGGCTCATAGCCCCCAAGGCTTATCACTTTGGGGACCTTCTCAAGCCTGTCACTAGACACCATTCTCTTCTACAGTTTGGGCCCAATATATGATTCCTTGGGTGTGTATATTTGGGGAGCCAAGGAAAGGAAAGGATGTTCCCTGTGGGAAGGAGGGGAGGCCAGGGCCAGGCCCCCAGGGCCCAGGAGGTGGAAGCTTACAAACCTAAGTAGCTATTCAGGGCCAAGTCTCCGGCTGGTCCTGGGAGCCGGTCAGCAGGGTCCAAAGTTTTATACACCAGCTGGTCAGGGTCTGAGCTATCAATGTTGGTCACAAAAAGCAACCCTGTTGGGGTGGGGGACAGGTAGGGAGAGACACCAGAGAAAGGACAGCCAGAGGAGGGACCACAGAGAACAAAGACAGAACCAGACAGAAAGGCCAGAAAAAGAAGGTGGAAGAGGAAGAAGTAGAGGCAGGAAATGAGAGAAACCAGAGATAAGAATCAGAGACCAAAAGACAGAGACAGAGGATGGGGACATGGAGAGGGAGGATGAGAGAGAGAGAGGAACAGATTAGAGTGACTCTGAGCCAGGGAGAGGTCCCTACCAAAGTAGCTGTTGGCAGGGACCGGGATGAGGTGGGGGTCCTGCTCCTTCTCGCCCCCCGCCTCGTAGGGCCCGTCGTCCAGGTCCTCCAGATCCACCGAGCCCTGGGTACAGAGCTCCACCCTAGCCGTGCCTGCAAGGATAATCCTATTAGTGCCAACAGCAAGGAGCACCCTCAGGCCAGACACTCACACAGGCACAAAGGGGAGCCCCTCCTCTCCTCTCCTCTCCAGCCCCGTCTCTACCAGCTCTCTGCCCAAGCTTCCTAGGGTCTCCCAGACTTGGCATCACACTCACCGAGTGACAGCTCAGCCAGTGGCAGCGTGCAGAGACGGGAATGCAGTGATGTGCGCTGCTGTATTGGAGCATGCAGGCCCTGGCCCAGCCGTGCATGTGGGGGCTCATGCCGGAGTGTGGAGAAACACTCAGCCATGCGAAGGACAGGAGGTGACCCTTCATGTGTGTGCAGGGTATGGAAGGCATGGAAGTGCCCCAGGGCAATATGTCGAGGAACATGTGGTCATGCTTGGCCACGTGCAGCCTGCAATTCCATCTCTGAGGTAAGAGGAGGCTTGATCCTCTTTTCCCCTCCCCCAGGAGTGACTCACCCTTCCAGTTATAGGTTCCTGGTGCCCCGAAGAGGAGGTAGTGGCGGTCCGGGGAGAAGGCAGCAGCTGTGCCCTGCTGGCAGAACCCAAATTGTTCATGGCCCTGGGGGCGCCCCTCACAGAATTTCCATTCCCCACCATCCAACTCATCATGGATGGCCAGGTCCTGGCTTAACACAAAGCAGCGACCAATCACATCCCGTGTCTCCAGGATCTGGTTCACTCGCTGTCGAGACTCATATCGGTGTGCACAGGTCTGTGGAAGAAAGAGGGGAGAGGTCATTCCTTGTGTTTGCCTGCACGCTGCCCACGTGAAGACATTTGACAGACACACACACACATGTGCACATGCCCCTGTTCCAGCATAACTTCAGGACTACCACCCAAGCCAGGAGGTCCTTGCCTTACACAGTATCCCATCTTTACCCACTTCCTGCCCTCAAAGGGAGATGGCTTACTTGGCATGAACAGATATGTGACTAAGGCCTCTCTGATCATGTCACAATCCTGTAACATGCTAAACTTAATCCTGTCCCTGGACCTCTTTATAAGTGCCACCACTACATCTGCAAAGAATCTACTTTCCTGCCTATTCCCCAAATGTACACTATTTGGGGGGAGGGTTGAGTCAGGGTCTCGCTTTAGCCCAGGCTGACCTGAAAGTCACACTGTAACCCAGGTCTATAGCCTGGCCTCAAACTCATAGTGATCATCCTACCTCAGCCACCTGAGTTCTGGGATTAAAGGCTGCACTACCAGACCCAGGAGTGACCTATTCTTGAAAGCCTGCCTCAAATCACTACATCCTCTCTCCCCACTTCTCCTTTGGTCTTATGGACTAGAGGCTAGACCACTCAATGTTAACCATGTTCAGCCCCATCATAATTTGTATTGATAATTGTGTGTCTGTGTATATTAGTAAAAGACAAAGAGACACAGAAAAAGACAGTGAAAATTTAGATAATTATTTGGCAGACATAACCTCATAGTGGCTGATACTACCTACATAAGACCTGCATAATAGGAGGGAAAATGATAACATCAAAATAGAAGAGTCTAGTTGTACAGAAAAAGAGATTCAATGGCGAGGACTGTGATCATGGTATATTGTCTATATTTATGGACGTTGCCAATAAAAACATTTAAAAAAAACAGGTGTGTAACAACATACTAGGGCCAGGACAACCTGGCTGAATACTAGGCTATCTATGGTCCCCTGTCACAAGGACTGATCCAGACGACCCACGGAGGAGGATATCCAGCCGATTGGGGATGGAGGAGGGGGGCATTGGGGAATTGGTGATAACAACTCATTGTTTGCCCACTAAATAATGTAACTCATTATGGACAATAAAAAAAAAAAAGGCCAGGTATGGTGGCACACACTGTTAACCCCAGCACTTGGAAGGCAGAGGTAGGAGTATTGCTGTGAGTTTGAGGCCAGCCTGGGACTACAAAGTGAGTACCAGGTCAGCCTACAGTGAGATTCTACCTTTAAAAAGAAATATATATATATATATATATATATATATATATATATATATATATATATATATATAGTGTGTGTGTGTGTGCGTGTGTGTGTTAGTTTGATTGAATGTCCCCCAATAGATTCAAAAGTATATTAAAGGTTTTCTCCAGCTTTCTGGCTGGAGGAGGTGTCACCTAGGCAGGATCCTAGGCTCCAGCACTAAGGTGATTCTGGGGTGGATGTGAAATTCCAGCTATCCATATGCAAAGAGCAGTCAGGGCTCAAGTCTGGAGTTCCTGCTGTTTACTAGTTGGAGTGTGCTGACTGGAGGTGCTGGTGATTGGTTTCTCTCTCAGCTTGGATCTGTGAAAGGGGGCCAGCCTCTTTACCATTCTGGAACTTCCCCTGAATCTGTTACTTTAATAAATACTTTCCTCCCAAAACTGTGCCTGGTTGGAGATTCATCCCAGAGGCGTGTAGCTGACTATGACAGTGTGTCTTCTCTCAGTAACTACATCATATCTGAAGTTAAAAGAGTTTCAAAAGAATTTGACAAATAGATGGAGGATGTTTTAAAGTTGACGAGGACAAGGATCATCCCTTACATAAGTTTCATCACATCTCCCAGCAATCTTGGGAATCATACTATGTGCTCAACTTGTGCTTTGTAGGCACACCTGTGCATATGTACACACTAGGCACACACATCATCTCTGCAGTCAGTAAGGAGAAGTAGTACTCACGACAATCTTGCCCCCAGGTCCTTGGCTCCGAACACTGACTCCCAACCACTGGTTCTCCTTGCTCTCCTTTTGCACATTAGCTGAGGCAAGACACTGAGAATTAGGGGAAGGAAGAGGAAGCCAAGTCCTGTCCCCCCCTCTCCTCACATGCTGCCCCAGCACATCCTCACAGGGCCGCACCTCCCGGGTCGATGTCCACCCTATAGCAGTCCGTCTCTTCGAGGCTCAGGGGACAAGCGAAGAGGCCTCCAGTGCGATTTGCCTGTTGTCCAGGAAGAGCCAGGGCCTGGGGAGCACCCACCAGCAACCTGCAAGGTGGGACAGAGGCTGGACTGAGGTCAGAGTGTTCCAGCCTCTCCAGAGCTGACCAAGTCCAACCTCTCAGTTATAAGCAAGTGTTCAAGGATTAAAGAAAGGGACAAAAGTCATTTTTCTCAAATTCTGGAAAGGATATGATCACAATGATTGTGTTACGCATGCACTCCCTCTCTGCATGAGTAGGTACATACATAAAAATACACATGCCAACCACAACAGCCACCAGCACTGCTGGTGTGCAAGAACTACCCGTTCCCAGCACCTGTTCCTGACAGGCTTCCTCACTCCCAGCTTGGCCCCAGCAGGCTATGCCCTCCTCCCCAACCCTGGTCCAATTGAAACCCTGCCAGAAATGCCAAGAATGCTGAGAGCGAGAGCAATGGGCACCCAGACTGGCACCACAGTGTGGGCCAGGGACCAACTCCAGAGACCAGGCAAAGAAAAGGCTAAAGATGGGCCTGGGTCTGGGCCTGCTCCCCTTCACCAAAAGCCTAGCAAAGACCCCTCCCCTCCAGCAGCTCAGCCAGCATGGAAGTCAGGAGAGGTTTTTCACTGTCTCCAGTCTCACCCTCGTTCTCTTCCCCGCATCCATCCTTCCTTCTCCTCCCCTATGCACAACCTTCCCCTTGCCTCCCATTCCCCACCACCACCCAGGCTTCTCTCCTACCACCCCCTCAGCCTTTTTCTCAGCTACGACTTTCTTGGCAAAACTATTTTCCATGATCACAGCCAAGACGTCTTCCCCAGAGGAGGACTATGCTGGGAATGGAGGCTTCCTGGGTCCCCTGGGACTAAACCCCTAGGCCAGGAGTAAAGGAGGAAGTGAGGTGAGGTAACATAGGCTCGCTGTCTATATGCCTCCTCGCTGTAGAAGTAGAGACTCTAGAGTGCAGGCAGCATGACAGGCCTCAAGGCCTCTCCACACTCTCCATAGCCCTTCCTGGGGGCAAAGCCCAAAACTATCTGGCAGTATTACAGACAGGCATCTGTGGGGGCACTGAGCCAAGCATGGTGGGGTGAAGGGGAGGGCACAGAGGCATTCTCCCTTCCCACAACTCCTGCTGCCTCTTAGCAGCTGTCATCCCATGTCAAAACCAGTGTCAAGAGAGAGGGGGATGAGAGCAGTAGGAAATAAAATATATATTTGGAATTAATTTAATAAGTATTTACAGGCATTTCATCATGTGCCAAGCCACAGGTGAGGCACTGATGAAACAAAAAAAGTGATGTCTAGCCGGGCGTGGTGGCGTACGCCTTTAATCCCAGCACTCGGGAGGCAGAGGTAGGAGGATTGCCTTGAGTTCAAGGCCACCCTGAGACTACACAGTGAATTCCAGGTCAGCCTGGACTAGAGCAAGACCCTACCTCGAAAAACCAAAAAAAAAGTGATGTCTATTCAGGAGGGCATCAGTTACCTCACCTCCTTCACTATGACTGAGATCAGACCCAGGCAGGACATTGGGAATGTGTGCAAATAACCTTTATCACTCTCTACATAGGTGCCAGGGAAATAAGTCACATACATTGCTCCATTTGATGTGTACAATCCTGAAATGGAGATTCTTCTCTTCCAGAGGAGGAGGGAACTCATTCAAAGACAGCTGTACTAGAATTCAAGTCCACATTGGCCTAACTCCACTACTCTGTCGCTGTGACTGACCTACCTTCAGAACACTGACACCACTCCAGAAAAGGAGGTAGAGGACACCCTCAGGAATCTAGGTGACAGGGCCCTAGGCAAACAAACGTCAACCTTCAGACAAGTGTGCAGTGTGCCCACTGCAAACACTGAGGAGACTATCTGCTACCCCTGGGCTGTCTTAGCCATCTTTGTGCTTGCCCCATAGGATGCACAGGAGGGATGCACTTACTGATCCCACACCTTGAGTGGGCTCACAGAGACATCAGTGCGCATGCTCAGCACCCTGAGAAGAGAAAGTGTTCTGTGCTCACATCTCCCCTGGAGAGTAAAAGCAGGGGGAAAGGGGAGGGGGAGGGGGAGAGAGAGGGAGAGGGAAAAGAGAGAGAGATGAAG
>PVHP010039980.1:0-16073 GCA_004024765.1 Zapus hudsonius | reverse complement strand
GCTTCCTTATAACTTGCTACACCCTCTGGTCATGTCATTATATGTGGACCCATAGAAAATCTATACGTATGTAATGCTGGTTGGTTAGTGCTCTGTATAACTGTGCTTCCCCATCCTGGTTCGGGGCCATTCCTGCCATTCCTGTGTTCATCATAAACTTGCTGAGTAAACTGCTGCTGAGAAGAGCCTGGTGTCACCTCGTTCTTGCTGGTCGAGCTGAGACGCGACACAATTCCCATCCTCCTATCAGTTGCTTATGGTCCAGTGCTTTGTGCCAGCAATGAGAAAGGAACTGCACTAGTCTGTTTTTATTTTTCCAAGATACCTCCACACTAACACATTCTTGTATGTGCATATTGTGTCATGGTATGTATGATGTGTGTATACATGTGTGTGTGTGCAGATGTGCACATTCCATGCATGCAGAGGCCATAGGAGAATGTTGGGTTCCTTTTCTTATCACTCATCTATATATTTCTTTTATACAGGGGTTTTCTGTCAACCTCAACCTCAGGCTGGTGCTACTGTCCAGTCTCTGTTCTCCATCTCCAGTAGACTAGCATTACAGATGTGTATAGTCACACTCAGCTTTTTTTAAATTGGGCTTTTTTGGGAAGGGGGCTAGAGAGATGGCTAAGCAGTTAAAGTGTTTGCCTAGAAAGCCTAGTGACTCAATTCCACAGTACCTATGTAAAGTCAGATGCACAAAGTGGTACATGCATCTGGTGTTAGTTTACAGTGGCATGCCCATTCTTTGTCTCTCTTCTATCTCTCTCTACTTGCAAATAAATAAATACAAATATTTTAAAAGTGGGTTTGGGGGAGTTGAACTTGGTGGTCTTTGGTCGGAGATGCCCTCATACTGAAGTACAAGTGCTCTTAAGCACTGAGCCACCTCCCCAGCCCAGTCTTCTAAACATCATTTTATTGAGGTATTATTATTATTATTGAGGTATCATTATTATTATGATCCCCAATCAAATACATATAACTTGAGGACATTAATACAACCTAAAGACTGATTACAAATCTATACTCTCATGTGACCACCACCCAGATCAAAATGTAAAGCATTCCTATTATTCTGGAAAGGCTCCCTTGTGCCCCTTTTCAGTTAATATCTCCCCTAAGAGGCAACTACTACTTTGGTTTTCAACACTATGAACCAGATTGGTCATTAATGTCACATTTATAGACTCATATACTAGGTACTCATGTATATCTGGATTCCTTCATGCAATACATTTCAGAGTTTATTTATGTTTTCATGTATGTTGATAGTGCCTGTTGCTGAGTGGCATTCCTTTAATAATTTGGGTTGTTTCTAGTTTGGGATTCATGAATAAAGCCATTATGAACATATTATTGGTACGCGTTTATGTATGCCAACACAGGTATGTGTATACCACAGCATGCTTGTGGAGGACAGAAAACAACTTTAGGTGTTGATCTTCATATTCCACCTTGAGGCAAGGTCTCTTGTTGTTTACTACTGCATTCACCAGGTCTGCAAGCTTCCAGGGATTCTCCCGTCTCTACCTCCCATTTCACTGTCGGCACCTTGTGATTTCAGGGCTTCTGGCCTTATGTGTGTTCTGGGGATCCAAACTCAAGCATTCACTCTTGCGTGGAGAACACTTTATCCACTGAGCCATTCATTTCTCTGGCCCCTGAATATTCTTGTAGAAGCCATTTTGTAGACATGGGTTCTTATTTGTCCTGGAAACAGTTATAATTACTGAGTCATTTTCACTGCACATTTAATTTTTTTCTTTTTAAAATTTTAAAAAATATTTCTATTTATTTTCCAGAGAGAGAGAGAGAGAGAGAGAGAGAGAGAGAGAGAGAGAGAGAGAGAGAAAGGAGAGAAGGAAGGGGAAATGGGTGTTCCAGGGCCTCTAGCCACTACAAACAAACTACAGATACATGCACCACTTTGTGCATCTGGGTACTGAAGAATCATACCTGGGCCATCAGGCTTTGCTAGCAAGCACCTTTAACCACTGAGCAATCTCTCCAGCCCTGACTTACACCTTTTCAATACAAATTCTTTACCTGCTGAGCCATCTCTCCAGCCCATCAATACAAATCTTCCCTTTGTTCTCTGTGCCACACAGGAATCTTCTTTCCTAATTCTCATGCCTTCTCACAGAGTCTAGACAACAGGGTAAGAGGGAAGGTATCATCTTTCCTCTTGCAGGAGGGGGATGCTACAGCCAAAGGCTGACCTGGGTGCTCATGGGAGGTTTTTGTTGCACTCTAAGGAGGTCAGCTGGATGCCTCATGTGGAAGCCTGAGGAAATATCTGCAGTACACAATGTGAAGTTACTTGGTTGGATGCATGGATGCCTAGTTATATCTTCCTGGAAATTGAACATCATTTTGTTATTTGGGTGGCCCTCTCAGGCTGTAATACTTTTTTGAACCTAAAGGCTGTTTGTTTGGTACTACCAGGACTGTATTTTGTTAGTAGTTTTCTGATGCATGTTTTTGTTATTTTTTTTAAATATTGATATTTATTTGCAAGCAGAGAGAGAGAGAGAATGGGCATGCCAGGGGTACTAGCTGCTGCAAAAAAAACCCCAAATACATATGTCTCTTTGTGCATCTGGGTACAGAGGAATCCAACTCAGGTCCTCAGGCTTTGCAAGCAAGCACCTTAACCACTGAGCAATCTCTCCAGCCCTCTTTTGGCTTAGAGGTAGGTTCTATCTCTAGCTCAGGCTGACATGGAATTCACTACATAATCTCAGGATGGCCTCAAACTCACAGAAATCCTACCTCTGCCTCCCTGAGTGCTGGGATTAGTGATGTGTGCACCATAAGCCATGTTCCTGATGTATCTTTGTCCTTTCTTTTGTTTTCAACTTTGCTGTGATGTATGTTTGTTGTATGTTTGTGTGTGTGAGCTTGGGCATGTGCATTCCACAGGACACGTGTGGAGGTCAGAGGACAACTTCTGGGGTTCTCTTCCCCTGTCCCTCTCATTGGAGGCAGGGTTTCTTGCTCTGCTGTTCTTTGTTGCTCTATCTGTGAACTTCTGGAAAATTCTGTCTTCGCCACCCAACTTACTGTCAGTATTCTGGGATTACAGAACCTCACCAGTTTCCAGGTTTTCATTTGGGATCTGGGGCTCGAACTTGAGTCCTCTGCTTGAGTGTGAGCACTTATTTATGAGCGCTCCTATGCTTTTATGATTTAGAATTTTTTGGAAAAAATATACAGTTGGATCCCCTCCCAACAAATTTGATCATGTCTGGTAAGTGCTATGTTTATTTCATTTATAGTTGTGAATATTAATATATTTGAACCTGTTTTCCCTATTTTAACTTTTTTGAATTTCATTGGTTCAGCATTCTATACATACTTAATTTATTCTGGTCTATAAAATACTATTATGTTTTATTTTACTATCATTATTGTAATCAATATTATTTTGAGACAGGATTTTTCTGTGTGGCCCAGGCTGTCCTCAAACTTGTGATCCTTCTGCCTTAGCCTTCCCAAGAGCTAGAGTTACAGTTAAGTAATACCATTTCTTCCCTCAACAAAGAAAATATCCAAAAGGTGTATGGGAGGAACACTAAATGACCTCATACATAGTAGTTGGTTTTCTCATTGCTGAGACAAAAATGCCTGACAAATGCAACTTGAAGCAGGAATGGTTTACTTTGGTTCATGGCTTAAGAAAGGAAACACATCATGGTGGTGGAGAAAACCTAGTGGCCAAAGCATGAAGCAGCTGGTCATATTGTGACTAAAGCAGAAGCGCAGAGCCAACAACATGTGGGCTGGGGTTATAAAAACCTCAAGGTCTATTCCCAGGGACTTACTTCATCCACTGAGGTTCTACCTCCTAGAATCCACAACCTTCCCAAGCTGTGCCACCTGCTGGGTACCAGGTGCCACACATGGGTATTCTCCCAGGCCTCTCTTGTTCATCACCTACCCACTGGTATTCTCCCAAGTCTACCTCTGTTCATCATAACTCACAGGCATCCTCCCAGGTTTCCCTATGGACATCATTATTACTCAAACCATGGGAATGCACTGTTTTGAACACTTTCTTAAAAATGAAGGGTAATGCTGGGGCTAGCTACTTATGTATAATTTTAAATTTTAGTTAGCTGAGCTCAAATAAAAATTTAAATTCAGTTTCTCTGATTAGCCACATCTCAAGTGTTCAATAGCTACATGTGCCTCATGACTACCACTTCAAAGAACTCAAATTAAATCTTTAATATAAATAAAACATTTATGTTAATATCATTGTGGACAATTCTATTTGGATAGTACTACTCCAAAGAAACCTACATCTTATAAAACGTAAACCAACATCTTATAAAACTAAATAAAATGTTTGTCTTGAAAAGTGCTTGCAAAATCAAGTATTAATTTTGTGGCTTTGCTTCTAGTCCACAAAGTATTTTAGATACCAGAAAATATAAATTCAATTTGAAATCCATATTTTCTATTTAACAGTTATTCTTAACTTATATATAATTCTACTTTTCTTTTTGTAATTTTTAAAATTGGCCAATAGTTGTATATACTTAATAGAGTACAACATAATGTTTTGATATATGTTTACAGTGTAGATTTCTTTTTTATTTATTTTTTTTCTTTTTTTTAACAAGCTGTGACTCAGTGTTAAAAAGCTCGATTTTTACTCTTCACTTCTTTTTTATTTTTGATGTTTCTTTTTTATTATAGTTCTATCACCAGTAGTTTTTGAAATTGTTTTTGAACATTAACTATCTTAGATGAGTAAGTCTAAATATCTTTGGCCAAAACTTGATTGCTCATTATGGACTATTCTTTTTCAGTTCAAGTTTCTTCTAATTGACTACTTTTTAAAACCTTGCTAAGCACACTATAAGACATATAAAGATGTTTACAGAAATCCTACAGATTTGTTAAGCCAAAGGCAACTGCTATTTATCTATTTATTTAGATTTTTTAATTTAGATTTTTTGGTGCTGGGATTGAAGCGGGATTGAACATGTGCTCTACCACTTAACTATATTTAAGTTTCCTAAAATACTTAATATTTCATGTCAATCCATATGAAAGTATCCTATATTTCACTAAAATACTCTGAATGTTGACTATAGTTTTAAAAACTGTAAAAATATGTAACTGTTTAACTGGTTGCATAAAAATATTACTATTTCAAAAGTCACAAAAATAACAAGATCTGCCCATTTTCACATGAATGAAAGTATTTGACTGATGGGCATTACTTTCTATTTTATTTCTTTCTCTACCTTAAAAAAAAACTAAATTTACTTAAGTTCAGACAAATAAGTGGTTATAACCTGAGGTAGAGCTGAACTTTTATGTAGTAAAAATCTGCTTAATGACCAATTTAAAAATTGCTTGAAATGAACGTAATTTAGGACTTTTTAATAGTTGTAATACCATCTTTCAACCTAGCAAAAATGCTTCTCACAAGCCAAAATGTCCAACGAAGTTAGCTGGGGAAGATGGCTGACTAGCATACACACTGTACACCTCAGGAAATAAGGGCCAGGGTTTTGAGAAGGGATCCAGGTCGTGGACACAAGCTGCAGCCACGGGCTGAACTCCAGGAACCTCCGAACATAGGTTCCGCATGACTGGGGGCCGAAACAGAAGGAAAGCCGAATAAAAGCCTCAGGCAGCCGGCGGGCAGAAGCTGTTCTGGCCCAGCCTGCTTGTACGACTCACTGCCTCCTGCCAGAGCTGGTCCACTCTGTTTCGGCCCCCACCCTCCCGCCCTCTGTCTATCACACCACTCCCAGGCACTTGCGTCTCTTTCTTTTTCAACTTTTGGTTGTTTTCTTATTTTATTTCTTATATTAATATTCTTTCTGCATTGGCCTCTGTACATAGCCCATCCCCCCCAGCGTCCGGACTCCAGCCCTCCTCCCCTCCCCCCTTGCTACTCGGCTTTCTTGTTCATTTTCTTTCTCTTTCACCCATTTGACCGGGGCCTCCTTCATAGCCACTCCCCCCACCCTCCGGCCTCCAGCGTGTCTCCGCTCATTTTCTGTGCCTGAGGAAACAATCAGCACCTCTTTCTGCACCCAGAGATGCCAGCAACACTAGTACCAGGGATCTCAGCACTCACCTCCGCCCTTCCCCCTGCTAACCCCATCCCCTGGGACCGCAGACCTCTGTGGGCCTGTACCCTGGCCTGCCTAATCTGGTGGCACCACCCCCCATACCCATGACATCCGAGGGAATGCTACCCCTCCCCAAAACCACCAACCCCCACAGCCCCAACAACTGAACTTGCCCCACTGCCAACTGAACTCTGCCATCCCCCACACCCACCGATCCCTGCAGATATCTGAAAGGCATTCCGCCAACCACCTCAAGTGGAATCAAAATAGGCAGATCTTAACGCGAGAATATTTCACCAGCTGAGAAAACTGCACCAAATGACAACAACACCACCACTAAAGAGAGAGAGCAGAAGCAGGACCAGGATGACACGACACTAAACCCTGATCATACTGGCACAGGCCCTAAGGAGAACTTAATGTTAGTCATGCAAGAAAAGATGGACCAACATATTGAATGGGAACAAAGTCAGCTCATTAGCTTTGCCACCAGGCCTAATATATTAGAGGAGAACCAAATGGACGTCAGAAGAGACATATCAGAACTAAGAACAAGCCAACAAACTGAAGATATCAAAAACCAGCTTTCCAAATTAACCAAAGACATCTGCAAATATAAGAATGACTGTCAGGAAGAAGTAATTAAATCAAACCTTGAAATGAAAATACATCTCAACAGGATGATAGAAGCAACCCAGAAAAAAAGTTTCAGAAAACAAAATCCACATTGAAATAATAAGAACATCCCTAGAATCTCTTACCAACAGGATCAATCACTGGGAAAACAGAGCCTCAGAAAAGGAAGACAGAACAGAGGAGAATTCAAGGGAAATCAGAACCTTGACAAAATTCAAAAGAGCAAGTGAACAAGACTCAAGGGAAATGTGGGATACCATAAAAAGACCTAATCTCAGGATCATGGGGATCCCGGAAGGAGAAGAAAACCAAACGAGGGGCATAGAAAATATTTTCAACAGAATTATTCAAGAAATCTTTCCATACTTGGCAAGAGATAGTCCTGTACAACCAAAAGAGATACGAAGGACCCCAAACAAATTGGATCAAAGGAGGAACACCCCAAGACATATCTTAGTTACAATGCCAAACATTGAGGATAAAGAGAGAGTCATTAGAGCAACAAGAGAAAGGAAACTCACATATAAAGGAAAACCCATCAGAATAACGTCAGACTTCTCCATAGAAACTTTAAAAGCCAGGAGAGCTTAGAACAAAGCGATTCTAGGCCTAAAGAAGAATGGATTCCAACCTAGACTACTCTACCCAGCAAAGCTCTCCATCATAATTGATGGAGGAATTAAAGTATTCCATGAGACTAATCAGCTTCACAATTACTAGAGCACAAAGCCAAACCTTCAAAAGATACTTCATGAGATATCCCTTGCAGACGAAACAAATAACGGACCCCAGGAAAGGAACAGAGAACAAACAAGATAACACAAAAGAGATAGCAGCAACAGCTCAGATACCAACCTCCATATTCTCTACAACATGGCAAACTTCACAGTTATAATTTTGAATGTAAATGGACTCAACTCTCCTATAAAAGGACTCAGGATAGCATGGTGGATCAGGAAAATGGACCCTTCCATCTGTTGCCTTCAAGAAACACACCTTATCGCTAAGGACAGTAACCTACTGAGAATAAAAGGGTGGAAAACAATTTTCCAGGCATGTGGGAAAAATAAAAAAGCAGGTGTGGCTACTCTAATATCTTACAAAATAGACTTTAAGCCAACGGCAATAAAAAAGGACGATGATGACCACTTCCTACTCATCAAGGAAACGATACAGCAATACTAAACTATACTAAATATGCATGCACCAAATGCAAGGGCCCCTCAGTTCATTAGGCATAAATTACTCAAAAGCAAAGCAGATATAGATACCGATACCATCATAAAAAGAGACTCTAAAACCCCACTGTCATCCCTAGACAGATCGTACAAACAACAGACAAGCAGGAAAATCAAGCTGCTAAATGGCAACAATGACAAACTAGGGATAACAGACATCTACAAACATTTGACCCCAAGGACACAGATTACACATTCTTCTCAGCAGCGCATGGAACTTTTTCCAAAATTGAACATATACTGGGCCATAAATCATCCCTCAGCAAATTCAGAAAGATCAATGTAATCCCCTGTATCATATCAGACCACAACACATTAAAGCTAGAAATTAATAATCGGAGAGGATCCAAAACTATCAATAGATATTGGCGACTGAACAACTCGCTCCTGAACAATGAATGGGTCAAACAAGAAATCAGACAGGAAATCCAGAACTTCCTAGAAACTAATGATGATGCGGATACATCCTTTCAGAACTTGTCGGACACAATGAAGGCAATTCTAAGGGTGAAATTCATTGCTCTAAATGCCTTCATAACAAAGACAGAGAGGTCTGAAATCAACCAACAATCCTCATACCTAAGGTCATTAGAACAGATGGAAAAATCCAACCCTAGGAACTCGAGACGCAAGGAAATAATTAAGGTCAGAGCTGAGATTAATGACTTGGAAACAAAGAAAACGATTGAAAAAATAGACAAATCAAAGAGTTGGTTCTTTGAAAAAGTCAATAAGATCAACAAACCCCTGGCCAACTTAATCAAACGAAAAACTGAGAAAGCCCAAATTAACAAAATAAAAAATGAAAAGGGTGAGATCACAACAGATCCTGAAGAGATTGGATGTATCATCAGGTCATACTTCCAAAACCTCTACTCTACAAAATTAGAGAACCTGGAAGAAATGGATAAATTCCTGGACACCTACTAACTTCCAAAGATCAGACTACAGCAGATAAAGACCTTAAACAATCCGATAACAATCACAGACATTAAATAGGTAATCAAGAACCTCCCGAAATGGAAAAGCCCAGGTCCAGATGGTTTCTCAGCTGAATTCTACCAAACTTTCATCATAGAACTGAAACCTCTCTTTTTTAAGCTTGTCAGGGACTTAGAAAAACAGGGTAGGTGCCCAAACTCCTTTTATGAAGCTACCATTTTCCTAATTCCCAAACCACGCAAGGATGTAACAAAGAAAGAAAATTACAGACCCATATCCCTGATGAACGTGGATGCAAAAATCCTAAACAAAGTCCTAGGAAACTGAATACAAACCCATATCATGTCTATAATTCACCCTGACCAAGTAGGTTTCATCCCAGGGATGCAGGGATGGTTCAACATACACAAATCGATAAATATAATGCACCACATTAACAAGCTCTACAGCAAAAACCACATGGTCATCTCAATTGATGCTGAGAAGGCTTTTGACAAAATTCAACACCACTTCATGTTCAAAACCCTGGAAAGAATAGGCATAGATGGCCTAAACCTCAACATGATAAAGTCAATGCACATATCTCCTAAAGCACAAATCATCCTCAATGGGGAACGACTCAAGGAGTTCCCCCTCAACTCAGGACCAAGACAGGGATGTCCATTCTCACCACTGCTATTTAACATAGTGCTTGAAGTTCTAGCCCAAGCAATAAGACAGGAGAATAGCATAAAAGGGATACAAATCGGAGAGGAAAAAGTCAAATTATCCCTCTTTGCAGATGACATGATCTTATATATATCAGATCCAAAGAACAGTATTAGTAATCTCCTGAAGGTGATCAATGACTTCAGCAATGTGGCAGGATACAAAATTAACACACAAAAATCAGTAGCCTTTCAATATACAGAAGACAAACATTCGGAAAAGACATCAGAGAAACTGTCCCTTCTCTATATCCTCAAATAAAATAAAATACCTGGGAATATCACTAACCAAGGTAGTGAAAGACTTATATAAGGAAAGTATTGAAACACTCAAAAGGGAAATAGAGGAGGATGTGACGAGATTTAAAGACATTCCATGCTCATGGTTAGGGAGAATCAATATAGTAAAAATGGCAATCCTGCCAAAAGCAATCTACAGATTCAAAGCAATGCCAATAAAAATCCCAACTTCCTTCTTCACAGACATTGAAAAAACAATCTCAAAATTTATTTGGAAGGGTAAGAGATCTCAAATAGCTAAAACTATTCTGAGCAGAAAAAATTATGCAGGAGGTATCACCATACCTGACACCAAACATATTACAAAGCAATAGTAACTAAAACAGCATGGTATTGGCAGAAAAACAGACAGTCTGACCAGTGGAATAGACTCGAAGACCAGCCTTTAATGCAAATAACTTCAGCTTCTTAGTCTTCGACAAGGGTGCCAACAATGTATGCTGGGCCATAGATAGCATCTTCAACAAATGGTGCTGGACAAACTGGATAAACACATATAAAAAAATGAAATTAGACCCACTCCTTTCACCATGCACACAGATCAAATCCAAATGGATCAAAGACCTCAATATCAAGCCTGTAATCCTTAACACCCTGGAAAAAAAGTTGGAGGAACCTTACATGAGATAGGAGCAAGGAACAACTTCCTGAGCAAATCTCTAGTAGCCCAGGAAGTGCAACAGTCACTTAACCAATGGGACCTGATCAGGCTCAAAAACTTCTGTAAAGACAAAAACACCTTTCTCAAAGTCAATAGACCCCCTTCAAATTGGGAGATGATTTTTGCCAGCTACAACACAGACAGAGACCTCAGTTCCAGAACCTACAGAAAACTCAAAAAAATTAATAGCAAAAAATCCAAATTGCTCCCTCACAAAATGGGGCACTGATCTCAACAGAGAATTCACAGAGGAGGAAACACAAATGGCCTTTTCTCACCTGAGAAAGTGCTCAGCATCCCTACGCATCAGGGAAATGGAAATCAAAACCACAATGAGATACTACCTTACCCCAGTCAGAATGGCAATCATAAAGAAAACCAACAATAATCATTGCTGGCGAGGATGCTGGGAAAAAGGAACCTTCATTCACTGTGGCTGGTTGGATTGCAAATTTGTTCATCCAGTATGGAAAGCAGTGTGGAGACTCCTGAATACAATAGACATAGAACTACCAGTGGACCCAGCTATCCCTGTACTAGGCATCTACCCACAAGATGTCACATCTCGACACAGAAACATTTGTACAACTATATTCATAGCAGCTCAAGTCATAATAGCCAAGTATTGGAATCAACCCAAATGCCCATCCATGGAGGAATGGACAGAGAAACTGTGGTATATTTACATGATGGAATTTTACTCAGCTGAAAGCAAAAATGATATATCTAAATTTAGGAAAAAAAGGTCTGACTTTGAGCAGATCTTACTAAGCGAACACTCAAAAGAACAGAGAATTGATCGCTGCATATTCTCCCACATATGTGGTCCTTAACCAGGATAACTGCTTTCTTTATGCAGACTAGTGGTAAGAAGTGAGAGGTTATGAATGAGGGCTAAGGGATGGGAGAAGGGGAATGGCTTAAACTTGAGGATAAACCATATTAGGTTCAAAAACATAAAATCCTCACGAGCTTATTGTAACCTATTGAGTAAGTAGTGAGTGTCATCTGGCAAGAAGGGCCATGACTGGTTGGGGAGAGATTCTAAGCCTGTGAATGATTAGATCAGCCTGACAACCCCTGGTTCCAACCACTGGTTCCTTCCCTCACTGACCCGTTGACCAAAGTGACTCATAAGATTCCACCAACAAGAGTAAATTCTTTCAAAGCTCTTGGGTTCCCTCCCTAGGCCTGAGGCAAAAACCTGTTGCTGAAGAAACCACAGAATGCCATCGACCAGCATCAAGAGACCCTTCAACGTCCGAAACGGTATCCAGCCCCCCGAAGGCAGTTAGTGTAGTGCTAGAAGGCACTGCATAGGATGCCAGGGGAAAATGATTAACAACAGCTGGAGTAAACAGAGACCACTGATATAAAACACAATCTGCGGTCATGAGTAGGCTGACCACACCCCCTACTGGGAGAGAACAGCAACCAAGAAAGGAGCACTTGTGCAACAGAGGAGCCTGGGCCTGGGGGAGACAATTAACAGCTTTCAAATTTGGCCAATTTTCCACTTAGTGAGGGGTACTCCTTGTCTGGAACTTGGGATTCAGGGCTTTAGTTACCGGATCCTGTACTCTTGGGCTCCTAATACAAGATGCACTGTGGGAGTGATTGACAGGGAGGCTACTAAAAATAGAGTCTAGGTAATCCAGAAATGTGTACATTTGTTAACCTACACTGATCACACTCTCCGATGGAGATTGTGCTTGTATTTTTCAGGATTCAGTGACAGAGCTGGGGCCCATCTAACTCTACCAACCGACCGTATGCCGATACCTGAGATTCTGGCAAGAGAGGAGCAACCACAATCATATCATGGAGGATCCATATGGAACCCCGCAAAGAATGACGGGAGGAACAAGGGACCCACAGCCACAGGCATTCAATCTACACAGGATAAGCTAGTGAGACAGAAACCAACTTTGACACAAAGACCCCTAAGCTCACAACCTTAAAGCAAACTTATTACTCATCCACCACGACTCAGGGACCTATGCGGAAGAGGGGGTGGAAAGATTGTAAGAGCCATGGTGGGGGAGACTATCCAGAGGCATGGCACCCTTCAGTAACAACACACTTGGACCAGGAGGACCGGGCTGAGTACTAGGCTATCCAGGCTCCCCTGCCACAAGGACTGATCCAGACGGCCCACGGAGGAGGATATCCAGCTGATTGGTGATGGGGAGGGGGGCATTGGGGATTTGGGGATAACAACTCATTGTTTGCCTACTAAATAATGTAACTCATTATGGACAATAAATATATATTTAAGACTTAAAAATGTCCAATGAAATTTCACCTATTTCCTATGGCTATAACATTCAAGAACTTTCTCCAAAATAAGGGGCTTGGGTTCAAAATAAAATCTTATTCACAAGCAAAGGAATCTTTTCAAGGCTTCTCTGACAATATTTTGTAAGAGAACTTTTTATCTAAGTAAATGTGTGTTCATTGAAACTAGTATAAATATATACCAGTAAAACACTGTAAACAGAAAAACCTTTACCAGACACTTCAAAAACCAAGAACAATTTCAGTGTCTAAAATTTGTTCAGATTCTTAAGATTCATAATGACATACTATTAAATTTTAATTATTTATAAAAGTTTCCTGATAGGATTTTTTATGTTCTACGTGGGCAAATTCCTGAGATAAAATATTATCTAGAGGTAAGTAAAAGAATACTGCCCTGCTCAGGAGTAAGTCAAAAGAATGTAGGTCTTGTCTCTGGAAGGCTTAGGTTAAACAAATATGATTACAATTCAACGGTTCTGAAGGATGTAAAGAAAAATACTGTTTCCAGTACATGTAAATTATACCTTCTTTATCAATCAGTAGTTTACATCTAATCTTTGTAGTTTCTGTTCACTTGGCAAGTACTGAATTTCTATTATTCTGAAGTTACTAAGCATAACACTGTGGACTCTACCTCCGACTACATCTCTCTACCTTTATGTGTGCCACTGACACTTGAGATTTCACCATGAAACTTGCTAAGTATGCTTCTCAAACTTTACATTCAAACAGCCATGTAAACAATTATTAGGAGTTTTTACCATTCCTCCTGAGGAGATGTTTAAAGTAGTGCACTGCCCATAAATTTGTCCAGACAATGCATTTCTTCTAGGCATTAAAAGAGCTTTGGCCAATTCTCCAGAGGCCAATGTAAACCTTCTCTAAAATTACAACAAGCTAATTTTAGAATTACAACTTGAAAAGTTACAGAACATGTATCATTTCAGAGAAAACAGGTATGTGCAACAATTACATCAGGATGTCTTGGTTCTGATTTCATGGAGGGAGTTGTTGCTGGAAACTGCAATGGTGCAGGTGCAGCTGTGGCTGCGGCTGCAGGTGCATCTGTGGCTACATCTACAGGTGTGATTCCGGCTGCTGTTGCGGCTGCGGCTGCAACTCTCAGACTGTGGAGACAGTTGTTAATGACGATGACACACACCTTCCAATTGGATCCACTTTCACATAGATCATATGCAGTGTAGTTTTCTTGGAGAAACTCTGGTAGTAAAGACACAAGCAGAACATTTAAATGGATACTGATTTTCAGAGAAATTAATTGATCCACCTTTAATTCTACTGCTCTGTCTTTTTTCTTTTTCTTCTTTTCTTCAATGCTTGTGGGTCAAACCCAAAGCCTGTTCATATACTATACTACTGAGCTACACCCTCAGCCTATGGTCTTTAAGACTATGACTAAAGAAAATACATGGTTACAATTATTAATCAAGTAGCTGAAGAAATCTTTTAATAGCGCCATCCTTAAATTCTTAAATCATAAGTCTCCCATGATTGTGTTACATACCATAATAGAAATCCTCTACTGTCTTAAGTACCTAAAGTCCACTTTTTTAAAATTTTGAAGTGTATCAAAGCATGTGTCCAGAATGCTGTTCATTATCTCAAGTACAAGTATGCTAAGCCCTTGTAATACACAAGAAGCTGCAGTGCCTTCACACTGGAAACTGAAGACGCTGCTTATTTTTGCTACTGCTGGCTTTATCGCTGGTAAAAGGAAATGAGAGGTTTTAGATATTGCATTTAGAGGGTAGTGTGTAAGGGAAGCAACATGGTAACACAATTCAAGTGTTCTCTTGGAGAAAGTGAAAAGGCAAAAGGAAAGGCGAAGAAGACATGTGTTTATTAGAAGGGAAGGGTTGTCGTCGGTGCTTTTGTAGGTAAGTACTGAAGTATGCTTGAGCCCTTAGTTAAAAAAATCTGCTGATCCCTATAAGTGAGCTTTAGTTGATGGCATTTGTTTCATTTCCTTTGTTTCTCCATAGGATTGGTTGATAAACCAGGATAGTGCCATTAACAGAGCATATTTCCAAAACGTTTAGCAAAGAAAGTATCAAAGGCTTTCACTCTCAAAAGACTACTGTGGTATCAGCAGTAAACTAGAAGGGAGCCTGTGTGGTAAATCACTGGATTCAGTGACAGGCTGTACCTTGAATGAACACTTTTATTAACAAACACAGGGAAAAGTAAAATTACTTTTAGTAAAAAAATAAATAAACAAAGTAAAAAAAAACTTTCTAGTAAAAGAAAACATGTCTCATGTGTCCATGATTATAATGTTGGGTCAGATAATGGGCATGCTACAAGACAAATACAGTGCCTGCAAAGCAAGCAGCGTCAGCAAGGGGTTTTCTAAGATGTGTTCCTAAAACATTAGTTCTAAAAGAAGTTTCCTGGGGAAAAGTTCTGACAATGAAAATAAGGCATGTAAAGCTCTGAAGTTAGTCTCCACTTGGAGTTTTTCTGATGTACAAATCATATTAAATGCTCTGAAAAATTCTGCAGGAGACACATATAACATCAATAACATTCACTGATTCAAAAAGTCAAGATACAGTAGCTACATAAATGAGGTGCATTGTCTGTTTCTTTTAAGTATATACATGCAATATATTTTGAGGTGAAATGTGATATGTATTTCTTACTATGAATTACAATAATTTTTTGTACATAATGACTTATAATATTTAGTGGGCAAACAATGAATTGTTATCCCCAAATCCCCGCTTCCCTCACCTTGCCAATCCGCTGGATAACCTCCTCCATGGGTCGTCTGGATCAGTCCTTGTGACAGAGGACCAAGGATAGCCTAGTATTCAGCCAGGTTCTCCTGGCCATGCCTCTGTCTAACCTCCTCCACCACGACTCTCAAAATCTTTCCACCCCCTCTTCCGCATAGTTCCCTGACTCGTGGTGGATAAGTATTAAGGCTGATTTAAGGTTGTGAGCTTAGGGGTCTTTGTGTTGAAAATTGTTGGTTTCTGTCTCACTGGCTTATCCTGTGTTGATTGAATGGCTATGGCTGTGGGTCCCTTGTTCATTATGACATTCTCTGCAGGGCTGCATATGGATCCTCCACGGTATGACAATGGTGGCTCCTCTCTTGCCAGAATCTCAGCTATCGGCCTACAATCGGTTGGTAGGGTTAGATGGGCCCCAGCTC
>PVHP010039979.1:0-16081 GCA_004024765.1 Zapus hudsonius | reverse complement strand
AGAGCCTCAGAGAAGTGGGAATTCAGAAAGGAAAGGGTCCCTGGTCTCCACTCCTGTCCCTGTAGCGCCATTTCTCCCTCTTTCAGAACTTTCTTCCATATTTCTGCATGACATTGTTGATATGGTGTCCTGCAAAAGGGGCTCATTTGACATTTGACTTGGGTGAAGTTTCATTATAAAGTTAACACAGCTTGGAATGATAAGTCCCACCTGTCTGTATTTGATGCCCCACAGCTCTGGGTGGGTGTCCCATAAACCAGTCCAAGGAGACTTGTAGCAAACTGTGTTTCCACTAGCTTGCTGAAGGGGGTGCTCTGAGGAGCTCCTGGTGGTAAGGTGTGGGGAAGCGTGGTCAGTTACGCTGGGCATGGGTAGTGGGTTAGTAGCAGACGAAGGGTTGTGACCAGGAGTTACCAGAAAGGACAGGCGAGAACCAGTAGCAGCTCAATGGTCACACCTGCTGCATTTTCTAAGTCCACATTTCAGACTGTGCCATATTTTTCTCTGTTGAGAAATGACAAATGTCTGGCCCTTGAGACTTGTGACCCATGGTGGACAGTCCCCAAGTGGAAACAACTCTGAATGCAAAAATGGGGAGATGAATAGAAAACCATTGTGAATGATCCCCTAGATGCTGGGCTCAAACAGTGTGGGTTACAAAATGTCTTAAAATCGGGCTGGAGAGATTGCTCAGTGGTTAAGGCACTTGCCTCCAGTGCCTAAGGCCCCCAGCTCAATTCCCCAGGACCCAGATAAGCCAGACCCACAAGGTCGTGGCCCTGGTGTTCTCTCTCTCTCTCTCTCTCTCTCTCTCTCTCTCTCTCTCTCTCTCTCTCTCTCTCTGCTTGAAAATGAATAAATAAAATATTTTAAAAAGACTTTAAAAAATGTCTTAAAATCTCACCAGGCCACAGGATAGAATGGATGAGTAGGAGTGTAATAGGCAAACACTCTGAATGTTTTAAACTTTGCATTGGGGTTTCTCCTCTGAAGAGCTCGCACTGAAGCAGGCCCTGCAAATACGGCAGGACAACTTAGAATAAAGTCAAGTTCAAGGATGGCAGACAGTGAAGAGGCAGTGAGGAGAAAACACCTGATCTCTCCTTGGTCAACCTGACAAATCTAGAATCACCATGGAAACAAGCCTCTGGACACATCTGTGGAAGATTATCTGAATTAGGTTAATTGGGGATGGAAGACCCCGCCCGTATCTGGGTGGTACCATCCTGTGGATTAATGTCACAAAGTGGATATAAAGGAGACAGTGGGCTGAGCGCCAGCATCCATCTGCTTCCTGACTGTGGATACAATGTGACCAGCCACCTCTCCCTCCTGACACTATGCCTTCCTGCCGTGATGTACTGCCCCCTAAAACTGTGAGCCCCAAAGATACCCTTTCTTCTTTAAGTTGCTTTTGTCAGATATTTTGTCCCAGCAACTTATAAAGAAACCTATATGACATGCATTTCCCATCCCTGCCAGGGCTTCAGGAACGAGGGGAAGGTCAGCAAGAGAAGCTGCATGTTACAGCACCCCGGGTTTGTTTGCAGAACACTTGCCAACTCTTGGATAAGTCTTCCAAGACGATGGAAAATTTCAAGGCAAACTTGACCTTGAAAAGTGATAGCAAAATGTAGGCCTGAATGTGTGCTTCCAAGCAGTGACATGCTTCTCTGTGGTGGGAGGTCACTGTGGTGACTGGAGGTCACCACATCTGTCCCCCTCACTTCCACAGTGGACTGCAGAAAGGAGTGCCCTTCAGAGACCCAGGCCATCATTCTCCTCTCCCTGACCTGTGGGGGGACAGCGCACACTGGGGACAGCTGTCACAAGGCGTCGTCTAGCGAGAAAATCAGGTTCACTCGCCAGACTTGGAAACTCCGAAGCTTGAGTCTAGAGGAGAAGCAGGCAGAGTAAACAGGATGGCAGCTCCTGACTTGGACGATTACAGTCAGGTTAGCGTGCTGAAAGTGAGATCCTGGAGCGGGAGGAAGACAGGGTTGAGGACTACCATGTAAAGTGATACAGATGATTACTAGGATGAGCTGGCCAGAGATTCTGTTAGTTATTTTTATTTATTTATTTATGTGTGTGTATACTCTGGTTTCTCTTCAGATCATATAAATCTTTCGCCTTTTATGTGTGTGTGTGTGTGTGTGTGTGAGAGAGAGAGAGAGAGAGAGAGAGAGAAAGAGAGAGAGAGAGGAGAGAATGGGTGTACTAGAGCCTTTGCCACTGCAAATGAAATCCAGACACATGCACAACTTTGTAATCTGGTTGGACAAAGGCAGTCACTGGAGGTGTGCCCTTAGGGACGATATCTGGCCTGAGCCCTTGCCATTTCTGCCTTGCTCTACTTCCTGTCCGTCATGAGGTGACCAGAATACCTTAGACAACAATGTGACAGGAGGAAGGGTGTGTTTTGGCTCATGGTTTCAGAGCTTTCATGGCAGTGAGGCCTGCTGGAGCTGCTCACCTCATGACGGGCAGGGGGCTGGAGAGATGACTCAGCAGTTGAAGGCACTTGCTTATAAAGCCAAACAGCCCAGGTTTGATTTCCCAGAACCCATGTAAAGCCAGGTTCTGCCTTCCACGGTTCCACATCCATATCCCCAAAGCATTAAATGCGGAATCTGTTAGTAGAGTAAACCATTGATTAGGTCAAAGTCCTCCTCACAATACACTCAGGGTATGCTTGACTAATCTAGGGGTCCCTCAGTCCAATCAAGAGGACAGTCAAGTTCATCCATCAAAGTTTTTTTTTTATTTTAAACTTATTTATTGTTTGCAATTAGAAACTATATGAACAAGTATTGTGATGGTACCCCCATTTCTCTCCTCCCTGCCCCCAACTCACTGAGGGTCCTCCTTCGTGGGATTGCAGGAATGGTCATGGGATGGGGGTAATGAGTTGTATAAGCAATAGCCAGGTTTTGTGTGTGTGTGTGTGTGTGTGTGTGTGTGTGTGTGTGTGTGTGTGGTGCTGAGGGGGGCGATGTCTCTGGATATTGTTCCCCACCATGGCTCTTACAATCTTTCCATCCCCTCTTCATAAAGTTCCCTGAGCCATGGTGGGTGAGTTTTAAGTCTACTTTACTCTTAAGATCTTAAGAGTCTCTGAATTTCTTCTTTGGAGTATGTCTCCTCTGTGTCTGTCTCCATTGTCCTTTCCCAGGTTATCTGACTTGCTGTGGAGGTAGCTCTCTTGCTCATTTCGCCACTTCCTCAAAGGTTTCATTTGGGCCCTAGATGATGAGTTAGGGGTGGTTCATCTCCTGCCTGGGTGTCAGCCATCATCTTAGGTCTTGTTGATAGAATTGGGTTGTTCTCACAGTTCTCACTGCCTTCTGAAAAATACAAACAGAATCTCCAATGGAGAGTGAGATCTGTATAGGTTAAATGAGACAAACTTTGTTGATTTGGCGAGATTATGATGGGTATAGGCCCATGGTTAGTGGGGGCTTCCCCTTGGAATCCCGGTGCTTGGTCTCCAGAAGAATTTACCTTGGATCCCAGTTCCAGTTAAGGGATCCTTGCCACTGAGCAGATCTCTTAGCCAATCAGCAAGCTGTTGATTGCCTGCCTAGGTTAAGTGCCACTATTGCACAGATGAGCACTTCTTGCCTTGCTGGTCTCTGCCGTATAGCAGTGCCCTCTGCATTCTCATAACATTGGTCGGTGTTGTATATCAGTGTTCCCTGCTTATTTGTTTTCAAGGAAAGAGAGAGAACGAGCACACCAAGGCCTCTTGCCATTGCAGACAAAATCCAGATGCAAGTGCCACCTTGTGCATCTGGCTTCACATGGGTCCTGGGGAATCAAACCTGAGCTGGTAGGCTTTGCAGGCAAGCTCCTTTATGCTGCTGAACCATCTCTCCAGCCCCCATCACAGTGCTTTTTGGGCTCAGAAGGCATCAACAACTTCTGTTGGGAACAGAGCCACAAGGATCACGTGTGTGGACTGTTTCTTTGAGGCCTGCTCTCCCTGCCTCCCACACCCTGGGACAAAGATGTCCCCTCTCTGCTCATGCCCTGGCTGCCTGGATCTGTGATGGGATGACCTGTCCTGTGTTGCCTACATCCTCAGTGGGCTGAGAATGGAGCTTAGTCCCCAAGAAAGACGACCTTGATGGGGTCACAGCAGGGACAGGCCAGCATCTGTGAGCCTGAGGGGAGCCTGCCATGTTTCAGTAGAGCCTTAAAAAGAGCAGTGAGCTCCGAATATGAACTCACTGCAGGTGTGCGGGAGGACTCCGCCCCCTCTGCCTCCTGTCCATTCTCTCCAGGGGAAAAGGCCGGTTATGAAACACCTCCTGTTGGGATGCCTCTGTGTATAAGGTGCAAGGGGTAAGTCTCCAGCCCCGAGGGAGTCTAACTCAGGCTCTGCTTCACGTGGAGAACCATTTTAATAGAACGGCATTAAGTGCCGAAGTGTGTCATTTTCTCTGAAAGAACACTGACAGCTCCAATATGAACTTATGAACTGCTGGCATGGGAGCCTGGGGGGCGTCTTAGCCTGGCTCCGGTGGAAGCTTCCCTACGAAGGAGCTGAGAAGCAGCAGGCCAAGCCCCCAGCTCCTGCGCTTTGTGTCTGGGTGATGCTCTGGGGACCTGGAACCGGTCACTGCGGCTTCCTTTGCACTGTCCCCTTCCCTGTATGTGCAGGGAGAGTTTTCCTCTCACATGTGTGCAAGGCCATCTGATCATGCAGTGTGGTGTCCCCAGCCCTTTACTGAATGTGTCCCGTCCACTGCTTAGCATCTCTCCCTTTCTGCGGCTGACGATTATGGGGCATCCTTCGCTGTCTCCTTGGTGAGCAGACGGCTGGTGTGTTAAAGCCAAGATCATGGCATCGGCTTCCTATGCTCTCCCCAGCTGTCCCAGGGCCTCTAGGTGCCTCCCAGGGGTTGGTTGCTGCTCTCAACCCCAGAGACGGCCCTCTGGGGAAGATTGTCCATGGATTTCTTTCTAGAGGGCTCCTCCTCCAGGTCTCTGCCCCAGCCCCACCTGGCAGACTCATGACAGCACCTATTTCCCACAATCTGTCTTTGTCAAGGGAGTTCTAGGAAGAAAGTAATGACCATGGTCCATTCCATGGCGAGATGCCAAACAGCAGTGGACACATCTCCTTCCCTGATGTGTAGGCCTAATGCACTGTGTGGAGTCAGAGGTCCTGGCCAGTGAGCCAGTGCATTAAATCCTTGGAGAGTCCTTCCCCCTGTGTCTCGTTGTCCCAGGCCAGCCCTGCCCAGGATACTGGCTTCCCTGCATGCCTGACACCCACCTCTCAGGGGAATTAGAGGCAGCTGAGACATGATAGAAATAAGGGAGGAAGAAGGAGGGGTTACACTTCTAATCCTCAGCAGAAGTCGCTTTCCCAAGCTCACCCATGTTTATTCAAAAAAGGCTCCTGCCCCTGAGTGACTTCCCTTGGGTGACACTTGTTCTCCATTCGGGTGACACTCACTCAGCGATGAATGGGAAAGTGAGAAACGTTCCGAATCATGACAACCTCCCCACCCTGACAGATCCTACAGCCATGCGCCATGACTTACCTTCTGTCTCTTCCCCGTTGGGAATGAAAAGGTGGCCTTGGAGAGGGTCCTAAGTGGCCCATCCTGGATCCCGTTTGGCTGGATTTCCCTCTCTGTGTGTTGCAGTAGAATCTGATTTTAGTATGATTGACATAGTCTGGAAATGATAGCCAGAAGCCCAAGGAGAAAGATGGAGGGCAAGCCTGCTGTCCTGGCAGCTCTCTCTGGTGTGTGTGTTTGGTCTTTTCCAACCTGGGTCTCAATTTCACTCTCTGAGAACACCTCGGTGGATCTTACAGTGATGGGGAATTACTCAAAACCAAGGCCTGGCATGTGCCAGAGGCCTCACACCCAACTGTAGGCCAGGCATTCAGGACCTTCCTTTCCATACAGAGCAGCCTGGAGATAGGAAGAGAATTTGTTGATTGCTTGTATATACGCGCGTGTGGTGTTCATGTATGTGGGTTCACATGTATGAACGGATGCATGTATAACGTGTGGGGTACATGCAGGCCAGAGGTCAAGGTCAGTATCTGCCTTGATCATGCTTTGCCTATTCTAGCTCACCAGCTGACTGTGGTTCTCCTGTGTCTGCCTCCCAAGCTCTAGGGTTACAGATGGCTGCCATGGCCACCCACTATGTACTGCAGTCATCAGGTCTGTTGGCCATCTTCCCAGCCCTGATTCTTCACCCGGGAGACACAAACACTGGCGAAATGGCAGGCCCAAGCATGTGCACTGCCTGAGCCCCAGTAATGCAACTGTGTTTTGCAGCCTGGACTCCTTCCTGTACGGTCTCCATGCCCTCTTCAAAGGTGACTTTCGGGTCACAGCACGAGACGAGTGGGTGTTTGCAGACATGGACCTGCTGCACAAAGTGGTCGTTCCAGCCATCCGGATGGCCCTGAAACTGCATCAGGTCAGACGCCTCTTCCTTTTGTCCATTTCCTGTCCACACAGGGATGAACAGCTTCGGCCCTCGGCCTCAATCAAGAAATAGGCCCAAATCTTGTGAAACCTGCCAGATAAAGATGCCATGCCTCACCCCTTCCTTTAAGTTGTTTAGGTCAGGTCTTATGTTACCTGAGATGTAAATAACACAATTTTGATTTTCCCTTCACATATAGTCAGGGCTCAAATAATATTTAAGGTGAATGAATTATTCAAGGACCACCTGGGCTATGTCGAGTGAAACCATGTCTCCAAAATACCCAAAATAAAAAATTAATTAATTAATTAACATTAATTAACAGTTAACAAAAATATAGGCTTTGAAAAATCTCTTTTTTCTTCAGCAGAACTTTGGGAATGGTCCAGTACTTACCTAAGGAAACATTGAGACATAGCTGGGACATTGGCAAATGGTCACTGACCCTCGGGAGCTTCATGGACGAACCACTAGGAAGAGGGAGTGGCCAGAGATAGTGACATATCCCATATCTAAAAGCCATGGGGGGGCAGCTGGGGCGACATCTCAGTGTATATAGAACCTGATTTGTAAGTATGAAGAGACAAGTTCAATCCCTGGAACCCATAAAAATGGCAGCATGCATGTGTAATTCTAACAGAATGAGGTAGAGACAGGAGGATCCCTGGGGCTTGCTGGACAGGCAGCCTAGCCTAACTGGTGAGGTGGACAGTATCCCTGAGTAACAACACTTGAGGCTGTCCTCTGGCCCCCACACATGCACAAACACACACACACACGTGCATGCACACCTGCATGCATGTACACAAGCATGAACATGCATACACACTCAGGAGCCTATGCCATGCAGCTCTTTGCTGGGCACACTGCATTTGGTTAGGGCCATGAATTGAGGAGGTACCCTCCCTGCCCAGCTCGGGACGTGGGGAGGTGAAGAGGTTGTTACAAGCCACCAAAGCCAGCAGCACGGCCTCAGTCCCCCTGTGCTCTCCCTACAGGACCAGTTCACCTGCCCCGACGAGTACGAAGACCCTGTGGTCCTCTACGAGGCCATCCAGTCCTTCGAGAAGAAAGTGGTGATCTGCCACGAGGGTGACCCGGTCTGGCGGGGCGCAGTGCTGTCCAACAGGGAGGAGCTGCTGACCCTAAGGCACGTGGTGGACGAGGGTGCCGACGAGTACAAGGTCATCATGCTTCATAGGAGTTTCCTGAGCTTTAAGGTGATCAAGGTAGGACCCTCGTCCTGGTCTCAGGGGCATGAGGTCTCATCTGGGGAACACTGGCGAAGAGAAAGGGTGGTCCACACCAACCAGGTCCCTTGGTTGGAGGGATGGCTGGGCAGAGTGCTGGCAGCAGGCAGGGTGGGGAGGGGGACAGGATGGATTTCTCTGGAAGGGGTTTCTCCCTCCTTAGAGAATCTGGCCAATGCCCTTGTCGACAAGGGTTAAACTTGGCTCATTTTCAGACTTCCTAATTCTCTAGAGTTCCAGACCTTTCTCTGGTAACCTGCTCCTGGATGCAAGAGCCCTTATTACCCATGACTGCTTTTTTAAAATCTGTGTGCATGTTCGTGTGTACCCAGATACACATGCGTGTGTTTGTGGAGGCCAGGGGGCAGCCTCGGGTGTTGTTCCTGTGACCATCCACCTTTTTGTGTGAGACAGGATTTCTTCTCAGCCATGAATCACCACGTAGGCTAGTTTGGCTGGCCAGTGAGCCCCAGGGATGTCCCTGTCTCCACCTCCCCAGAGCCAGGGTGATAAGCGTGTGCCACCACACCTCGCTTTCTTTATGTGGATATTGGGGATTGAACTCAGGTCCTCATTCTTGCAAAACAGCAACAAACAGAGTTGTCGCCCAACCCAGGTTCCTGCTTTGTCATAGATAAGACAAAATCTTACTTCTTAATTTTTCCCAAGTTTCCCTATGACAATAGTATTCATCTTTTTTTAAATAAATAAATATATATATATTTATATTTTATTTATTCATTTCAAGCAGAGAGATGGAGATAGAGAGAGAGAAAGAGAGACAGAGCACTAGGGCCACCACCTTGTAGGTCTGGCTTATGTGGGTCCTGGGGAATTGAACCCAGGGCCTTAGGCACTGGAGGCAAGTGCCTTAACCGCTGAGCCATCTCTCCAGCCCAATAGTGTTCATCTTTAAGACTGAAGCAAGAGTTTTAGACCAAGTGTTAAATCCACAGACGAGCCATCCCAAACTCGTGCCCATGGACTGAGGGTATGGGGGGCACACCTCTCTCCCTGCCCGCAGGTGAACAAGGAGTGTGTGCGGGGACTCTGGGCCGGGCAACAGCAGGAGCTCATCTTCCTGCGGAACCGCAACCCGGAGCGTGGAAGCATCCAGAATAACAAGCAGGTCTTGCGTAATCTCATCAACTCCTCCTGCGACCAGCCTCTGGGCTACCCCATGTACGTCTCCCCGCTGACCACGTCCTACCTGGGCACCCACAGGCAGCTGCAGAGCGTCTGGGGCGGGCCCATCACGATGGACAGGATGAGGACCTGGTTCCGGGCCAGGTGGCTGAGGTGGGCTTTCCCCAAGGGGTGTCGGGAGGGATGTGGGAAGCAGACCTCTTACACATTGGTTAGCTTGTCACCGCCGAGCACTGTTGTCTCATATGGGAAGGTCTGCTGTGCCCAAGTGGCCTCTAACTTGTCATGTGTCTTAGCAGGTGGGCTCAGCGTGAGTCAGTGGGGGACTGTTGAGTTCCCAGAGTCTCTTTCCCCACACTCTGAAAGGGTCACGGTGCCTCTGATCCAGGGACACAGGACCATGGGTGTTAGTGTGATCTCCTACTGCAGAGAACCAGGCCTGAGCTCCCTGGGCACAGCACTCAGTCCGCTTCCCCACACAGTAAGGAGTCTCTGGTTGCTGAGCGCATTCAAAGCCTTCCCCTGAATATGACAATGCTGTTGCAGTCAGCTTTCTAGTTGCTGCACAGGAAGAACCCAAACAAAAGCGGCTTGTGGAGGAATGGGTTTATTTGGCTTACGGACTCGAGGGGAGACTCCATCCTGGCAGGGAAAACGATGGCATGAGCAGAGGGCTGGACATCACCTCGGCCACAGCACTGCAAACAGCGGCAGGAAGGTGTGCCAAACACTGGCAAGGGGAAGCTGGCTTATGACCCCCATAAGCCCGCCCCCAACAACACAGCTCCAGTGAGGTTGTGAAACCCAAACTGCCATCAGCTGAGGATTGATTTATCAGAACACATTCATTTGTTTGTGGGGGACACCTGGATCAAACCATGACAAATGCCCTGGGGTGTGAGCCCAGCTAAGGAAGGCCGGGGTTGGTGCTTGTTTATTAGACAAAGAGGTTGAAGACACAAAGCCCCTTCCTCACATGCACCCCAGGAGTCCTGGTCCAGAAAGTGTGGTCTTCCACCTAACTCGATCGAGTCTGGTCGCTTTAGCATCCTGGATCCTCTCTACAAAATGCATCCTTGGGGGATTTTGCCATCATGGGAACATCAGTCACACAAATTAAAGCCGCTCTGTGTCACTGGGTGATATTGTCTTAAGAGACCACTCACCTTCGGTGTGATGTCATCACGTGGAGTTTCTGTGCCTCCCACAGAATGCGGAAGGACTGCAGTGCCGGGCAGCCCAGCGGAGGCAATATCGAAGATGCAGACCCTGGTGGGGTCCCATCAACAGGGGGCAGTCATGCCCCTAGCGGTGACAGCCGGGAGAGCAGCATGGAACATCCCAGGAAAGTGGGTGCACAGCCCTGGGCCTCACCCTGTGGAGGAACTCAAAGGGCAGGTGGGTACCTGGGGTCTTGGGTGCAGCACCATGTGATTACATATATTACTTCTGAGGGCTTCTTAAGAGCCGCACTCAAAATGAGTTTCATGTCAATGGCTGCTGGAAGTGTTCCCTTGAAGAGATCTGCTCGGAAGAAAAGCAACCATTGCTGGATAAGTCCAGCATTGGTCCACATGGCCATTACCTCGGACAGCCGCTCATCTGTCTGGTCTCCTTCCCAGCATGCTCCATTCTTCCCATCCCGCTCGCCGGCATTCCACCGTGTATATCCTGTGCTGTGTCACACGGTGCCCCTCTGTCTACAGACATTCCTTGCTCCTCCTGCAATCCCGTTCTCACCTTCTTGGCTGGCATCCAACATTCCAGGAAAGAGAAAAAGGTAGGCGTGGATGGGAGCAGAGGAGGGAAGCCAGGAGGAGTCTAAGATTAGCAGCCCGTTTCTAGCCCAGGTCTGGTGGACATATAATCCCAGCGTTTGGAAGGCTGAAGCAGGGGGATCATTGTGAATGTACAGCCAGCCTGAGATGCAGTTTCACCTGACTACAGTGAGGCCTTGTCTTACATACAATGAATCTTCAAACTCCCTTTCTACCAACCAAATGGACAAAGCTCAGATTCCTGCTGGTTGTTCTGGGCAGAGAGAAGCCGAGGGCGCATGGAGGACATGTCCCGGGGACATAGTGGAGGCTCCGTCCTGGCTTCTACAGCTCCATCAGTGTTTTCACCTTCCTCCCCTTACAGAGGCCTTACTGAGACCTCTGTGCGTGCTTCCCCTCCAGCTCTCCAGCAGCTGTCCCAGAGCAAGGTGGGGGTGGGGGACGGAAATGGTAGGACTATGTAAATGGGGGCTGGATAAGTCGTAAGTCGGTGTAAGGATGATGGGGTCACAGTTATCTTTCATCGCTGGGACAAATACCCAACCAGAAGCAGCTGATTGGAGGAAAGGGTTATTTCAGGCTTAGAGATTCCAGGGGAAGCTTCATCATGTCAGAAAAGCTGCGGCCTGCATCCATATCAGAGAGAGAAAACCCAACAGCCAGCGAGCACAAACAGCCTGGGCTCAAACAGTTTTCTACACACCTAGAAAAGATCTGCTGCCCAGGGACACCTAGCTGCTGGAGATTCAAGACGCCAGCACAATCCTAACAAAAAAATACCTCAGGCTATGGCGGACACACATTCACAGTTAAACCACCACAGATGGATGATAGTTGAGATAGATTAATAAATCATGGCTGGATATGATGACAATAAATAAATATGATGGATGAGATAGAGGGATGAATCATAAATGACAGATAACAGGTATGTAGCAGGTAGATAAATGAAAAGGCAAGAGGTCGAGGGATGTTTAGGGAGAGAGACGGATGATAACAGGAGAGGCGATGGCTACTAGGTGGATGATTGACCCAACAGGAAGAAGGCAGGTGGGTGGGAAAAGACGGTCAGAACAAAGTGACCAAGGATGGCTGCTCAGAAGGAAACAGAGTTCCTTCTCCTGGCCACCTGCCTTTGTCACCTGCCCTGAACCCTACACAGTGCCCAAGGTGTGCAGAGCACCAGAAGGTTCTGACTGCCTCCTTACCACTTGCTGTCATGAAAAACTTGCTTCAAGGGCACACTGGTGGTGTCCAGATGGGAGAGCACATGAATGTTGGTTCTTGTTGGTCTTTCCAGGTGGTCTGTCTGGGGAGAATGAGGCTGGAGTGGGTATGTGTGTGCCACAGGTCTGAACCCAGGTCTGTACACTTGACCTAGAAAAATGGAACCACCTTCCAGCACTGGGCCTGTCTGCAGGTGTATAGGCTCTGATCTCAGTCTGTAGGACATGGAAGTTTCACACTTCCTGGCTGCTGGGACAAAATACCTAACCAGAGCAGTGAGGGAAGGAAAGGAGGCATTTTAGCTTACACTTCCAGAGGGTAGAGTACATCATGGCAGGACAGGAGCGGAAAACTGGTATCACATCACCACATCCGCAGGGAGGAGAAATGCTCGCTCAACCGTCTCTCTTTTTATACAGTCCAGGACCCTGCCCACAGTTAAGGTGGGTCTTCCTACCTCAGGTAACCTAACCACAGGCATGCCTGGAGGCTAACCCAATCCAGATATTCCCTTACAGGTAATCCTAGGTCCTGTCAAGTTGACGGTCAATGTCAGCCTGCAGGTGAGATGGCCTTATCCATGCAGGAAAGTGGAGGGTCCTATGAAACAGTCTTTACACGGTGCAATGTATTAGTTACTAGTCTAGTTGCTGAGCCCAAAACTTGGCAGAAGCAACTGAAGGGAGGATTTATTCTGGCTCCTGGTTCAGGGGATGCAGTCCATCAGGGCAGCGCACAGGAAGTGGGGAGCTCACGGGGGAAGGAGGGCTGGGCTATAACATTCAAGTTCCTCCCCAACTCCAGGCTACTTCCTGAAGTAAGGCCTCACTTCCACAAGCTTCCACAATCCTCCAAAACAGAGCCACCACTTGGGACCAAGTTTTTAAACACATGAGCATGGGAGAGATTATTTCACATTCAAAACAGCATATGCTAGGTACCGTGCCAGGTACCGGGCAGAGTGGGGTCCTCTCAGAGGTGGGGGAACCTGTCTGTGGGGACAGGACAGAAAGCTTAACAAGCATTGGAGAGGGAAATTCAGGGCAAATTTGAACCAGTTCTTTGTCTTAAATCTGTATGTATGTGTGTGAAGCCAGGGGACAAACTTGGGTGGCATCCTCAGAAACACATTTACCTCCCATGACACAGGGTCTCTCACTGGCCTGGACCTCACCAAGTAGGCTAGCTTGGCTGGCCAGAGAGCCTCGGGAATTTTTCTGTGTCCAACTCCCCAGCAATGGGACCACACCCAGGAAGCCCTGAGCTCAGTAGTTTCTGTGCATCCTCAGGCCCCATGCTTATGAGGATAGAACTTTAGCCACTGAGCCGTCTCCCTGGCTCCCTTGAACCAATTCTAATGGGCCTTGTACCACTCAAAGAGACAAGGCTCACCAGGCTCACCTCCTAGGGCTGGGGACCAGGTGCCCCACCCTTTCTTTTCTTGTTCCCACCATGCTCAGAGGACCATCAGGCCAGAACCCAACAAACAGGACACTTCTCCCCAGGTCACCACACTGCGCACCCATCTGCTACATGCCCGACACTTCACATCCCACTGGCAGAATCATGTTCCAACCTCAGTGAAGGCCTGGCAACCCTTAGTCTTCTTGGTGGGGTCATGGTCGAGGGAAGTTGGTTCAGAGCGAGGCTGGTAACTACTTCCACAAGCACCTCAAAACCCATCATCTAGCTGAATCCCACACTGGTGTTCCCGAGACAAAGGAGAATGGACCAAGGAGTATCATTTATATTGTGCTTGCACCCAGGTCTGAAGAATTCCCCTAGAAGCACTCATAATGTGATAATTCAGTCATTGGAAAAATTAGTTAATAGTAAAATAATGAATCTGAGCAGCATGAATGATTTTAGCATTGTTACAGTCACACACACACACACACACACACACACACACACACACACACACACATACACAGAACAACAACCTCAAAAAGGAGCCATGGCCAGGGAGATGGCTGTGGAAAAAGCACTTGCCCTTCGAGCTCAAATATCCAAGTACGGCTCCCCAGCACCCACATAAAAGCCAAGCTGGGAGCTGTGCTGGGCTTCTGAAATCCCAGTACTACTACAGGTGAGAGAAGTGAGGCAGAGACAGAAGAATCTCTGCAAGCTTGGGGCCAGTTAGCCTGGCAAACACATGGGAATGAGGACCCCTGCCTCTAACAGGAGGGTGGGAGGGAGCCTTACAAAGTTGTCGTCTGACCTACACATGGGCAAGGCATACCCTGCACTCACACATATGCACACACACACACACATGAACATACACACGCATGCACACACACATGCACACACACATGCACACACACAGAGAAAGATAATAAAAGAAGAGCCGAAGGAATATCTAAAGGAATGAACTGGGGGTGGGGGGTCCTTGTCTTTCATGGACTACAGACCACTTCCCTCTTACACACACACAGAGGGCATTTTTCCCTTTGTTCTTTGATTAGCTGGGACGGTTCCAGCCCAGTGCAGGTGGTCCGCAGGGCACCCACATCTCTGACTTGTGGATGGATGGGTGTGGGTGTGGGGGGTTAGACAGAGATTAGCTTCACAGTGTAAATCACAAACAGATGTTTGCTTTTGACACATTCCAGATAAACTAACAAATCACCATCGATGTTCTCCACTTTGAGTGCTTGGGGTCTCCCCCAACCCCCAGCAAGGACAGGGAGTTACAAGGTCACAACCATTGCTCTGTGCCTGAGGTGGATGGGTTCCAGATCAGGCCTGAACACATCAGCCCACAGAAGCCAACATCAGGCTGAGCCCCCCCCCCCACTGCCCCCCTTTTTAACTACTTGAAGACAGGAGAAACCCAGGCAGGATGCCAGTGTCCTCTGGAAACATGTGTTCCTCCATCCCTACATTCAAACTGATGTCAGTGAGAAAGAAGCCCAGGCTGTGTCGCTGGCTCCCAGCCCTGTCCTGCTTCACAGGTATGGGCCGTCCTGGCTTCCTTGGGCCCAAGCAGAGCTGGTGCCCACAACCCCACATACATACAGAATTCCTGGCCACCATTGTAACAATGTGCTGTGGGTGTTTTTTAAGATCTTAAAATGTTTTATTTCTTAATTGGTACATACTTTTGGGACATAGTATGATACTTTGACACATATCTACAGTGTGTAACAATCAAGTAAGAGTCACAAGCATTCACAGTCCAACATTTATTTCCTTGTAGGCACCTGCAGACTCCTCCAGTCATTATTTTGAGATGGACCATCAATTGTTTTTGGCTGTAGTCACCCCCATACACTGGAGAACCCCAGCACCCATTCCCCCCTCTCCGCTGTTTGGTACATATTACGTGGGCAGACAAAGAGAAGTGTCATCATATGATTCTGAGATGATTTCAGCAAATATAGAATTAATATACCTCAACAAATGACAGACAAGATTCCTCCATTGCTTCCTAAGTATACTGAAATTAGATTACACCTAAGAGTGTGCTGGGGCCCCGGGAAATAGCTTAATCAGTAAACTGCTCACCTTGTAAGAATGAGGAGCAGCCAATGAAGCCCCCTGGGTGAGCTGCAGGTCAGTAAGAGACCCTGTCTTGAAAAATATATGGAGAGCACCTGAGAAATGACACCCAAGGTTGTTCTCTGGCTTACACACACACACACACACACACACACACACACACACACACACACACACACACACACAGAGGAAATGTCCTAGGAAGTCTTACATCCAGGGCTTTGGGGAAGTGAAGGTACCATGAATAGCAGTGGTTACTCCATTGATGGAGTCATGAGAAGTGGCTGAGCTTCCCATACTTATTGTAACACTTCTCCCACCTCCAGAGGTGGTCCAACCGGCTACTCTGTTCTCTCCTGCAGGCAGGCGGAAGGGCAGGAGCCAATCTGTCCAGGCACACTCAGCCTTACGCCCAAGGCCACCCACCCTGAGCTCATCCGGGCCCATCGTGGAGACCCGCCAGGCCTTCCTCCAGACATCCACGTCTGTGCACGAGCTGGTTCAGAGGCCTTCGGGCAGCCAGCTTT
The DNA here is from genome assembly GCA_004024765.1 of Zapus hudsonius. Classification (NCBI taxonomy): domain Eukaryota; kingdom Metazoa; phylum Chordata; class Mammalia; order Rodentia; family Dipodidae; genus Zapus; species Zapus hudsonius. Next base: position 187 of record PVHP010039979.1, on the reverse strand, counting down.
CCTTGCACACCTCAGCTGCATCCCTACACTCTCAGCCACCACCGGTCACCACCACGGGCCACCTGAGTGTCCGTGAGCGGGCGGAGGCGCTCATCCGGTCCAGCCTGGGCTCCTCCACCAGCTCCACCCTCAGCTTCCTCTTTGGCAAAAGGAGCTTTTCCAGTGCACTGGTCATCTCTGGACTCTC